>CM056722.1:64744514-64859226 GCA_029844215.1 Przewalskia tangutica | reverse complement strand
TTTGGAAAATAAGGTTGTCACTTGATTTTACAAAGGAAAGCATTTGGTTTTATGATTCCGTGTTAGTCACTCAAATTTTATACTACTGTCGGGTGACGCTTTGTAAAGAAATGGATCTTAAAAGGAATTTAGCAGACATCGAGTACTTTAAGGTTAAAATCTGGACTTTGATATAAAATGAAAGTACCTTTGAGTCGTGTGTAACTTGCTTATACTTGTTGTTATGAAACTTGACCATGTTACGTGTGATAGCCTTGTTTGTAAGTCTTGTATTTCTACTCGACTACGTGTCGTCCAGGAATGTATATCACTTGATTAAGTTCATCAGGGAATGTCATTTCCTCGACTTCAAGAGTTATCAAGGAATGTGTTTCACTTGATTACCAGAGTTCACTTGAGGGCCGTTCATCAGGAATGTATTCACTTGAGGCCAGGTTCATCCGGAGATGTATTTCACTTGAGAATGGGATTCATCCGGAATGTATTTCAACTCGACTCTCAAGTTAATCCGGGAATGTATTCCCACTCGACTCTTAGGTTCGTAGGATGAACCAGGAATGATTCCACCACTTTTTACATATTGGGTCCATAAGATGGTAGAGACTCATTATCGTATCATGATTTGTACCTAGGCTCGCGGTGAGGAAAGAGTTCCACGAGCGTGAGGATGACTTTTAGGGCGTGAGTCACGACTTGACATAATGCTTCCTATGTTGTGAGCGTAGTTTGGTTATCATCACATGTCTCTGCTTTATATAGACTATTATGATTTCATTCTGATATTTTCTGATTTCATACTTGGTACTGTTATCTTGACCTCTTGAAGTGCGTTCAATCTGCATGAGTAAAAGGTCTCGTCATTGTCCGATCCCCATTTTAGGATCACCTTCCGGCGTATTGGAAGCTCAGTTTCCTTGGAGGCTTATCTTTGGTATGTTACCACAGTGCATGTAGATCTTTATACATTGGGGTATGGCGGGAATACTGTCCGTCATAGTTGTTAATAAATCTTAAGTGCAGCCAACCTTTGTTGTGGGCGGGAGTTTGTAAAAGGTTAGCATTCGGGTTTTTATGTATATCTGAAGGCAACTATTTTAGTTGCTTTGTTTACTTATTATATCTCTTGTTTCATGACTCGTGTTTATTTCATTGGTTTTCCGATGTTGTATCACTAGGGTGCGGGGTAGGCACGATCACGGGCAGGATTCCGAATTGCGTGACAAAAGTGGTATCGAGACCAAAGTTAGTCCTCGGAAAGTGTCTAGAGACCGTGTCTAGTAGTCTTGATTATCGATTGTGTTGTGCACCTGTACATAATCGGGAGTGCGGGGCATTTAGATTAGTTTCCGTCCTTCCCGATTACGAGATCGTGCGCCATTTGTGGCGATAAATCGGACCCTCCGGACGTATTCCTTTCCTTTACGATTGCAGTGCCTCCGGCGTAAAGGCAGCCGGGCCCGGTGGGCAAAGCGATCGAGGCGTTGGTGAGATCTGAGAGGAAATGCAGCGCGAGCGGTCGATTACTGAGCGATCGCCGACGGCGGGTTGCGCCGCCCGACCAAAGCGAGTTTGAGCGCGGCGATGGCTGCCGAGACTTCTGATACACGAGCCTCCAGTCCAGCGGCTTTGCAGCCCAGGCGTAGAGTGGTACAAGAGAGATGGCCCGATTCGCGGCGAGTCGTGGCCGAATATGAGATAAGTGAATCGTGATTCGGCCCGATGCACCGTAGTCACTTTGAGCGAGGATTTGGCTCACGTGACTTCCGAGTTGTAGCCCTCCGATTGTTATGGATCGAGAGGCGGGGCGACCCTCGGGAGTTTATCAGGCCGACTCTGACGGATCGTAGGAGTGATCGGAGCCTCGAGGAAGGCGAGTCGGTGGTATTGGTTACGAGTCCGGTGCGCGATCACTTTGGATTGGTAGTTTGATTCGTAAGGCTATCCGGAAAACATACCTTCAGTTTGAGACGAGTTCTCGAGGGCATTTCTTGCACATTTCTTGCCTCCACAGATGAGAGGGCTGGTACAGATTTTTGACATTGAGCGGGGCGGCGGGCGGTTAGAGAGTACAATGTGGAGTTCGACTCGTGCTTCGGTATGTTCAGTTGTAGTAGCGGATATGGAGAATAGTACGGCTACGTCGGGCTGGGCGATTGGCGAGCTTATGCGGGTGTAGCTCTTGGCCGGCATGGACATTGCCATCTGGCTTCATGACTAGGATGTGAGGCGCGGAGAGGTCGACGGAATGGCGAGATCGCGAGAAGAGGCGAACAGCGAGTCCTTGGTAACTTCGAGCGGACCGCCTGGCGATCCCAGTTATGTACCTCCGCCGATCTGAGTGGTCCTCCGCGCGATCTTGGTCGTTCGGTATTCGGGGCCGGTCGAGCTCCGTGGCTTAGTTCCGCGAGTTTACGAGTGCGGCCGGGATTAACGTCCCCTCGATTATGCACGATGTAGCAAGCATCATCCCGGAAATGTCGTCTTTGCGGTGCTTGTTTCACTGCGGCCGTCGTGGGCCATGTGGACGAAGCGTGCTTATAGGAGAGGTACGGCGGCTTAGCGCGGCCTACGGATCGATGGGTTATCGCTTACTGCAGTTATGCGCCTGCAGGCGCACTTATGATTAGAGTGGAGGCGGTAGCCGGGTATATCCTTAACCATCTAGAGTTTTGTTTTGTTATGATAATGTGTTAAGTGTTATGTTGGATAGCTTGGTGCTAAAATGTGATTTAGAAACATGCTTAGTGAAAGGAGTAAGCACGGGGTGAAAATGATGAACCTTAGAATATTACAGTGGAGACCTTAGATGTAAGTGATCTTGAGTACAAGATTTTGCGAGTGATCCTTGTCGAGTGCATTTTATGCCTAGAATGTATTGTGTGATAAGTCTGCAGGTTGGGTAAATGAAAGTGGTATCTTTCATGATGTGATTAGCAAGGTTGTTGGGATCGAGAAAGCGAGAGAGTCGGCGTGTGAGAGGCTCGAGTTGAGGGCGTGTTGCGTGTCAACCGTAGCCCTGAATGAGGTGGGTCACTCTGGGTGGTCGCCCGGTGGGTCACGAGGGTGCTAGGCCCAGTTTAGATGACCATCGTGAGTTCGTGGATATGTTAGACTGGCGGATCGTGGCGAGTGGCCTTAAGGAAGATTGAGGCTAGTAAGATAACCAAGTTGGAGGTGGTGACTCGAGGTTTGGAAGCGGAAGTGATGGCGGAAGTGTGGTGCATTATCTTGGAAGAGTTCAAGAGTTCGAGAAGATGCGACGAGTAAAGGTAGAGCGGCGTGTATTGCGAGCATAGATGTGATCGTTTCTTGTAAAGGGAGAAGGTCACGAATGATGTATATTTTAGACCTCGGGAATCGCGTGCGATCGGAACCATTTGTTGGGTCGTAGGGTGACACTAGAACCTCGCGGCAAAGTGACAAAAGTTTGTGATGTTAGAGTTTCCTGCGTGGACTTGGATATAAGTATTTGCGTCGTGTGTTGTTCGTGGCGGTTGTGGCGTTGGCGACTTATTAGAAGAACTTTATCGTTATCAGTCTTGAGAAGGAACATTCGACGAATGTTTCTAAGGAGGAGAGAATGTTATACCAGTATTTCAGTATATGCGTGGTAGCGTGCACGTATTATAATTTGAGCCTTAAAGTTGGCTAGTTTGAAATTTGTACACAACATCCTTTGATTAGAGTCGTTTTACTGAAAGCGTTTCCATTTTGTTGGGAAAATTCGGCTATGTCATTTATAATTTTTGCGGATTTTTAGAGAGGCGAAACATTGTGGACAGCGGGAGGGTGACATGTGTCACCCGCATTGGAACAAATGGCGGTGATGGTGGACGAAAAAGAGGGCTTTAGTTGGTAGGATATTTTTGTGCAAGTTGTGTGGTAGATGGATAAGGTACACGTGGTGGAAATCTAACCCTACACTTGCACCACACTTGTCTTCATCTTGGCCATTGGTTGGCCATGGCTTGACCTATAAATACCCCTAAGCTTGAAGAGTTCTTCGTCAAAAATGTGCCTAAGTCTTGAAATCTCCCTCCTCTCTCCTTGTAGTAGTCGTCATACACCACTCCCGGCTTTGAGAAGGCCGGCGAAAGTATCCCCTCACAGTGGTGCTGGCAGTAGGGTACCCACACAGCCTAGTTGTTTCGTATAATACCAGCTTTGTGGTATAGAAATACTCTCACAGTATTGTTATAATGTCAAAATACTTTAGCCCAAATACCTTGTTGTACTTTCAAGGTTATACTTATACTGGCTTAGGAAAATACTATTATACTTTCCTTTAGCCACTAAGCGAAACCACAAGGAAAAATCTTCACCGTAGTTGAAGTATTAAGTAGAAGTTGTGTAGACACTTCTAAGGGTTTCTTGGAGCGTTTTGGAGCGCACGGAGTAGGAGCTAAACCTTGTTCGAGAACGACATATAAACTCGGATAATTTTGGGCTTATCGAGGTAAACATTCTTGACCTACATTTGTAATTGGAAATTACATGTTGTAGGAATATATAGTTGAAGTATACTATATATAGAATGAACATTATAATTGTGCGGCAATGTCTTTGACTTAAGCTCTGAATAATACTTACGGCAATGTCTTGCGACTTAAGCTCAATTTAAATAAGAGAAATGACGTAATTACATAGACTGTATTACAGTGAGACTTGTGTAGCATTCTTGTGTAGTAGAATTGTACACGCGTCCGGTCGGGCGTGTTAACTTACGGTTGGCTTGGTAGCGGCCTCGATAGAGGAGGAATTCTGTCACAAGGGGGAGTCTTTGCCGAATTTTACGTAGAATATTCTACGTCGGGATCTAAAGGTATTAATAGGCGCTTTGTGGCCTCTCTAGGTTGTAGTACTACGTGTGGAGTGATCCAGGCCAAGGAGTGGCCGTGGTTTGAAGTACTTGGGCGTTTTGCTATTAGTCGACAATCGTCGCGGTATGGACCTCTTCCTATCTCTTCTAGCGTGATATGTGTGAACTATGTAGTACGGTGAGCGTCATATGCTAAATGTATTTGATTGATTTAAAACATAAAGTGTTATAACGGCTTTATGGGAAGTTGGTTATAATAGCTTTATGTGGATAAGCCGCATCTTTGTGGTTTTTAAAAGGTAACTGATTTGAATAATAACTGGCTTGATATGTGTTAATAAAGAACTTGAAGCATTTCAAAAGATCTATGAATCGTTTTGAAAGAATGAGTATTACTTGGGTTTTGAAAGCTTAAGAGTTATACTAGCTTTATGGGAAGTTAGGTATAACGGCTTAAGAATGTTATACTGATTTCGGAAATCAGAATGTGTATCGACAAACCACTGCAGCGTTAATAAAAAAATGTATTGACTAAAGTATTATTAAAACCAGTAGAAACCTCCATCGCATGAAGCTAAGATGAGACAAAATGATATTACATTTCCTAGATCATGGCTGCTTAATAAGATTGATTATAAACACAGAATACCTACTCACTTATAAGACATAGGTTTCTCAAACCGTTTAAAGGAGAATTATGTTTTAAAGGATTTAAAACTATGAACTCTGAAACCTTTTTCTAAAATGAGAAACTTGAGCATTCGAAATTAGGCAACGAGCGTTTGGAAAATAAGGTTGTCACTTGATTTTACAAAGGAAAGCATTTTGGTTTACTTAACAATGTTAGTCACTCAAATTTTATACTACGGGTATCGGGTGACCTTTGTAAAGAAATGGATCTTAAAAGGAATTTAACGGACGTAGTACTTTAAGGTTAAATCCGGACTTTGATATAAAATGAAAGTACCTTGAGTCGTGTGTAACTTGCTTATACTTGTTGTTATGAAACTTGACCATGTTCGTGTGATAGCACTTGTTGTGTAAATGCGTGTTCTACTCGACTCTGGTCATCAGAATGTATATCACTTGATTCTGGGTTCGTCAGGAATGTATTTCACTCGACTCTTGGTTCGTCCAGGGAATGTGTTTCACTTGATTACCGGTTCATCAGAATGTATTTCACTTGAGGACAGGTTCATCAGGAATGTATTTCACTTGAGGGCCAGGTTCATCAGGAATGTATTTCAACTGGACTACAGGTTCATCAGAATGTATTCCGCTCGACTACAGGTTCGTAGGATGAGCAGAATGTATTCACCTTTTCTATATTGGGTCCATAAGATGGGGAGACACATTATCGTATCACGTGATTTGTACCTAGGCTGGCGGTGAGGAAGAGTTCACGGGCGTGAGGATGACTTTTAGGCGTGAGTCACGACTTGACATATTGCTTCTATGTTGTGAAGCGTAGTTTGGTTATCATGCATGTCTCCCGCTTTATATAGACTATTATGATTTCATTCTGATATTTCTGATTTCACGTACTTGGTACTGTTGTCTTGACCTCGCTTGGTGCGTTAAATCTGCATGAGTAAAAGGTACATGTTTATCGATCCGCTTTTAGGATCACCTTTGGCGTATTGAAAGCTACATTCCTGGAGGCTTATCTTTTTGTATGTTACCACTGATGCAGCAGATGCTTATACATTCGAGGGTATGGCGGGAGCCACAATCCCGTCATAGTTGTTGTAAATCTTAGAGTACATGCCTTTGTTGTGGCGGGAGTTTGTAAAGGTTAAGCTGTTGGGTTTTATGTATATCGAAAAGGCAATGTTTGGTTGCTTTGTTTACTTATTATATCTCTTGTTTCATGACTCGTGTTTTATTTTATTTGGTTTTCTCGATGTTGTATCACTAGGGTGCAGGGTAAGGCACGATCCGGGCAGGATTGGTCGTGACATCCTCTGAGTCAGCCCAGGTGCCACATGGGGTGACGCGTGTCGCCGACTAATCGAAATATTTCATCTTAGAAAATATCCAAAATATCGGAAATCTCAAAAACAAAGTGGGCCTTGGCCAAATTTCTCGTGGGTCACGTGACCATTTAGAAAATAAAATCTCATAATTCTAATATAATCCAAGAAGCCCAAATACCAAATTTGGGAATCCAATTCCATCAACGAACCTTTTCCTTCACAAAACAGGAAACTTTTAAAGTGAAAAATCACGTCTTTCTTTCTTTCGATGTTCTTTGTCGTATCCTCGTGTGCGTCCTCACATACATACCACGGAACTGGGGTATAACACCATCCACAAATATGACTGGACCTGCAGAATAACAAATGTGGTGGGACGGGGCCATACCACGAATGTATAAATCTACAACGTGGAAAGTACCAAAAAGACCTCGGGAGAAATGAAGCCGACACACGATCGGTGATCACAGAATGAGGATCCACCACTGTTACCCCTACTGCGGCGTGACGTAGCCAGGAAAATTCGATTATGATATGTACCAAGTATGTAAAGCTGGAAAATCGCGATTTACATCGTAAGTCTAAAATAAGCGGAGACATGTATGATAACCAAATTACGATTACTGGCCTTACTAACAATGAGAGTAACCAAGTATCTTTACCGCATAAAAATAAGAGGCTCATGATCAAAGTAGGTCATGGCGTAGTATCATTAAGCAATCCTCACGGGACTATTTCACCGCATGGAGTCTACGGACATGATAAACGATGTGCTCGCGTGGGATTATTTCACCCCCGCGAGGACTATTTCACGCTTGGGCCCGATGGGCCCATGAAACAAACGCCTTCTTTCGCGTCATGGGTAGCAAATCCATGGAATTAGTAGTAACCGGGCTTTACAGTAAAACATAACATAAACTAACTGGCTATCATATATAACATAAGCGCTACGAACATCATAACATAAGCAAGTTAAGAAATCCCCTAACTTCTTATTAACTTTATTTATATACCCTCTCATTTTAGTTTACTTAAGACACTAACATGTCATTAAAAATCCGGGAGTTTAATGTTATACCCCGTAGTTGCAGGGTATGTATGTGAGGACGTACGTACGAGAGTACAGCAGAAATTTTGAAAGAAAGAAAGATGTGAGTTTTCGACGGAAAAGTTTCCGGTTATTTGTGAAGAAAAGGTTCGTTAATGGAATTGGATTCCCAGTTTGGTATTTGGACTTCATAGATTATATTAGAATTTTGAGTTTTATTTTCGGAAATGGTCACGTGGGGCCACGGGAGAAATTCTGGTTTTGTGGGGCCCGCTTTGTTTTGAGATTCCGGTAATTTGGATATTTTGGAAGGCGAAATATTGGCGAATCGGGGCGACACGTGTCACCCAAGTGTGGCACCGCTGGCGATTTTACATTTGTAATGCCCTTAGGTTAGAGTCGTTTTTCGGCGAAGCGTTTTGCGTAACTGCGAAGGAAAATTCCGGCTATGTCGTTTTGTATTTTGCGGATTTTAGAGAGGCGAAACATTACGGACCAACGGGAGGGTGACGTGTGTCACCCTACAATGAAGACTGTGGGCGTGACTTGGCCGAGTGAGGGGCAAGTGGTGCAGATATTTGTGTAGATATTTGTGAGGTTTTAAGGAGTAGGGTCTAGGGTGCACTTGGCTTGATCTTGGCCTTACACTTGCCTTGCACATGGCTTGATCTTGGCCGTTGGTTGGCTTTTGGTTTCTATAAATACCCACTTATGTTGATGAACTCTTCGTCCACAAATGAAACCTTCCAAGCCTAAAATCCTCCCTCCTCTAGTGTTGAGTTCGTCGACTCATCCCCTCTTTTGAGAGTCTTGGCCAGGCCTCCTCCTCCCTTTGTGGTGCACTTGGCGTAGGGTACCACACAGCCTAGTTGTTTCGTATAATACCCTTGTTGTGGTATAGAAATACTCCTAGTATTGTTATAATGCCCAAAATACCTTAGCCTTGTACCTTGTAGTATTCCAAAGATACCTCTTTCATAGAGTCAGGAAATACTACCTTTTGTCCTTTTAGTCTCAAACCAGACACCTTAAGGAAATCTTCGTAGTTGGTTGGAAGTATTTGAGTAGAAGTTGGTTAGAACTTCTAAGGGTTGTTTGGAGTGGTTTGGAGCGCCCAGTGGAGCTAAACCTTGCTCGGGATCGACATTATAACTTGGATAATTTTGGGCTTATCGAGGTAATTATCTTGTCCTCTATTGTAATTGGAAATTACATGTTTGTTAGAATATATAGTTGAAGTATACTATATATGGAACTACTTAGTATTCGTGATGTCTTTTGACTTAAGCTGAAGAATAAAGAAGCTGAATCGTATTTACATGGGGTGTGCGGTAGACTTGTGTAGTATTCTTAGGTAGAATTGTACGTCCGGGTAGGCGTGTAAACCCCACGGTTGGCTTGGTAGCGGCCTCGATAGAGGAGGAGATTTACGATGTTGCGGGGAGTCTTGCGAATTTTCTATAGAAAGATAGAAACTTGTGTTTTGGGGTTAATAGGCGTTTTGACCTTTATAGGTGAAAGTACTAAGAGTAGCGTATTACTCGAGGAGTGGAAAGGGCTAGAGTTGTAGTACTTGGAGCATTTTGCTTATTGTCGATAAATCGTCGCGAGGTATGTGAACCTCTTCTATCTTTTCTAGCATGATTGTTGTGAACTATGTAAATGCGGTAGACGTCATGTGCTAAGTGATTTGGTTGGTTTAAAACATAGGGTGTTATAATAGCTTTATGGGAAGTTAGTTATAACGACGCATATGTAAGTGAAAATGGTTTCTTGATGTTAGAAGTTAAGAGACTTGATCTTATAAGATAAGAGACTTAACTTATTTGTTTTAATGTGGATGTTTGTGTGAAACCTCATTCGTGAGTAATGAGTACTTGGTTTTAAAGGGATAATGTTTCTTGATTTGGGAATCGAGAATGTGTATCGACAGGACGCTGCGCAAGATTAATAAAAGGAAAATGTATTGAATAATGATGTGTTGTATTAAACCAGTAGAAACCTCCATCTGCATAGAAGCTAAGATAAGACAAAATGATATTACATTTTCTAGATCATGGTTGCTGTAATAAGATCGTTATAAACAAGAATAAACTACTCACATATATGACATATGTTACTCAATTGTTCTAAAAGGAATCAGTGATTAAGTTTAGGAACTATGAAACCATTTGAAAATGAGAGGCTTGAGTAATTGAAACTAGGCAAAGCTGGAACTTAGGAAAAGAATGTTGTTACTTGGTTTTGAAAAGGAAGGTGGGTTGGTCGTTCTAATACTACGTATCGGGTGACTTTTATAAAAGAAATGGATCTCTTTCAAAAGAACTTAACGTATGTAGTACTTTGGGGTTAAAAACAGGACTTTGGCATAAAATGAAAGTACTTTGAGTTGTGTGAAACTTGCTATGCTTGTTGTTGTGAAACTTGCCTATGCTTGTTGTTGTGAAACTTGCCTATGCTTGTGATGATAGCCTTTGTTGTGCAAGTGTGGTATTTACGTATTC
The DNA here is from genome assembly GCA_029844215.1 of Przewalskia tangutica. Taxonomy (NCBI): domain Eukaryota; kingdom Viridiplantae; phylum Streptophyta; class Magnoliopsida; order Solanales; family Solanaceae; genus Przewalskia; species Przewalskia tangutica. The sequence continues at coordinate 64,848,879 of CM056722.1, read as the reverse complement.
TGGCGTCTCGATGAAGGCGGTCGACTTATTGAGAACTTACTTGGGCGTCTTTGGCGGTGATGGAGAATTCCACGGGTATGTTTCCATTTTGATTCTTGTCTTGTTGTTGATGTCACGTGGGCGTGTCTACCGTCTGAATTAGGGGCATGCGGCCGTGCGGTCGGGTTGATTACAGATATATTGTTATTGTGGTTACATGGACGTATACGCAGGTAAATTAGGGGCATGTGGCGTGCGGCGAGGTTGATCACCGGTATATTATTGTTGATGTCACATGGGCGATGTCTACGAGGTAGAATTAGGGGCATGTGGCGTGGGGCATTGGTATTATTGTTGCATCATGGACATGTCTGCCGTCACGAGTCGGGGGCATGCGGCCGTGATGCGAACATGATTGATGTTGTGGGCGTGAGACCCATAGTTATATTTGAGTGATGACTTGAGGCGTGAGTCACTTTGGACATGTTGCTTTTATGTTGTGAGCGTAGTTTGGTTATCATACATGTCTCACGCTTTATATAGACTAGTATGATTTCATTCTGATATCTTTTCTGATTTCACATACTTGGTACTGTTGTCTTGACCTCCTTGGAGCTGCGTTCATCTGCATGGTAGAGGTACGTCGATCGTGGATCCCGCTCTTAGGATCACATTTCGGCGTATTGGGAAGCTCCGTTTCTTGGAGGCTTATCTTTTGGTATGTGTTCCACGAGTTGTAGTTCTTGTACATCTGTGGTATGGCGGGGCCTGTCCGTCATAGTCGTTGTAAATCGTAAGTGCATGAATCTTGTTGTGGCGGGGTTGTAAAGGATTAAACGCTCGGGTTTATGTATATCTTTGAAGGCAACCGTTTTAGTTGCTTTGTTTATTATTATATCTCTTGTTTCATGACTCATGTTTTATTTTCCGCTGGTTTTCTCGATGTTGTATCACTAGGGTGCGGGATAAGGCACCGATGTGAACCGGGCAGTCGTTACAAAAGTGGTATCGAGCGATTAATCCTCGGAAAGTGTCTGACGTGTCTAGTAGAGTCTTGATTATCGATGTGTTGTGCACCATCTATAATCGGAAGTGCAGACATTTAGGATTAGTTTCCATTTTCTCATTACGAGATCGTGCCTTAGAAATGTTGTAAGTTGGACCCTACAGCGTATCTCGTTTTTACGATTATGCCTCGCGCCAAGGCAGCGAGCCCGAGAAGGGCAAGGCGTAGAGTGCTTGCTAGTGAGATACAGAGAGAATGCGAGCGCGAGCCGGACAGTGAGTTGTGCTTGACGGCGGGTTTGTAGCGCCGCCACAAAGAGAAGTTAGAGCGCGGCCGTGGCTGTGAGACTACATGACTGAGCCTCGATCCCACGATGCAGGCGGAAGAGATGGGTTACAAGAGATGGCGATTCTTTGGCGAGTCGTAGCGAATATGAGATGTGGATCTGGCCGATTCGATTCGATGCACTGATGGATTCACCCCGGCAGATAGTTTGAGGCTACGGGACTTTACGAGTTAGCCGCGAGTTTTATGGGTCGAGGCACGAGGATGATCGCGGGAGATTCATCCGGCGATTCTGGCCGGATCATGCGGGTGATCGAGGCTTGAAGACCGGTCTGTGACCTTTGGTTCGCGTCGGTGCGTGATACCGCATGATCGATTGGTTTGATTCATGGGAGCTTTCGGGAGAGCATGCACCTCAGCGGTATGGGATGAGTTTTGGGCTTTCCACGCACTTCTTGCCTCCGCGAATGAGAGGGCACGGGTACAGATTTTGATGCTTAAACAGGCGGGCGTGCGGTTCGGGAGTACAATGTGAGTTCGACTCATTGGCGATGCGTCAGCGTTGGTAGCTAGTATGGAGGATCGAGTGCGATATGTTCTGAGGCTCGATGATTACATGCCGAGGCATGTTGAGTAGCCGGTAGGCGTGGACATTGCGCGTGCGACTCATCTGGCCGGGATGAGGCACGGAGAAGGTCGGCGGAATGACGAATCGCCGAAGAGGCGAGAACAACGTGGTCCTTTGGTGACTTTCGAGGCGGACCGCCTCGACATACTAGTTTTGTACCTCCGCCCGATGCAGTGGTCCTCCACGACCTTCGAGTATTCGGAAGCGGTCGGGCTCGAAGGGGGTTGAGTTTCGAGTAAGTGTGTTGGCGGATCGCGGTCACCCTACCTCGGTGTGGTCGATGTAGTAGACCGCATTTGGAGTGTCGTGGTGCCAGTGGAGCTTGTTATTTTTGCGTGGCAGGGCCATTTGCGGTTGTCAGGCGAGGGTAGCACGGATGTTACGACTCACCTCCGGATCGATGTTTGGTTCGCCGCGCCTACGGTTATGCGCCTGCAGTGGGCCTATGATTAGAGTGGAGCGGTAGCTTCAGGTATATCCTTAACCCTCTAGAGTTTTGGTATGCTTGTTATGATGGTCTCATTATTATGTGCTATGTACGAATAGCGTTGTGTTAATTGTGAGTTAGAAAACATGCTTAGTTGGGAGGATACGTATGGGGGCATGGTAAGTGTGAACCTTAGACTATGTCACGGCGAGACCTGGGGTAAGGTCGTCTTGAGTTAAAAATTTATTTTTGACCACTTATCGGAAGTAGTATACGTGGGATTTATTTGTGTGATAAGTCTGTGGGTAGTGTGAGATGGAAGTGGTAGCTTTCATGATGTGAATTAGTAAGATTGTTCCGAATCGGGGAACAAGAGTTTGGCGCGGTTGGGGGTCGGGTTGAGGACCATTTGCGGGTCAACCCGTAACCCGGTTTGGGGTGGGGTCAGTTCTGGGTGGTCCCGCCAGGTGGTAGGGTCACGAGGATGCTAGGCCCAAGTTTGTGCGACCAACGTATGAGTTCGTGGACGCGTTCGACCAGAAGCGGTTCGTAAAGGCCGGGAATGGCCTTAAGGAAGTTTGAGGTTAGTAAGATGACCAAGTTTGGAGGTAGTGACTCCAGAGATTTTCGGGAACGGAAGTAATGACTGAAGTATGGTACATACTGGGAGAGTTCAAGTGTTCGAGAAGGGCACGACGAGTAAGGAAGGAAGATAACGTGTGTTATTTCGTGGCCAAGCTGTGGCGTTGACAACTTGTTAGAGGAACTTCATCGATATCCGTCTCGAGAAGGAACATTCGGGACGAATGTTTCTAAGGAGGGGAGAATGTTATACCCCGTAGTTACGTGGTATGTATGTGAGGACGTCGTGCGAGAGTCTGTGAAATTTTGAAAGAAAGAAAGATGTGAGTTTTCACGGAAAAGTTTGCTATTTGTGAAGAAAAAGGTTCGTTAATGGAATTGATTCCCAGTTTGGTATTTGGACTTCATAGATTATATTAGAATTTTGAGTTTTATTTTGGAAATGGTCACGTGGGCCCACGGGAGAAATTCTGGTTTTGTGGCCCGCTTTGTTTTTGAGATTTCCTAATTTGGATATTTTGGAAGACGAAATGCAGGCGACAGGCGACACGTGTCACCCCACGTGGCACCTTGGCCGATTTTACATTTGTGCACAACACGGTTAAGTCGTTTTTCGCCGAAACGTTTCGTAACTTGCGAAGGAAAATTAGGCTATGTCGTTTTGTATTTTTGCGGATTTTTCCGAGAGGCGAAACATTACGGACCAACGGAGGGTGACATGTGTCACCTCACAATGGAGACTAGTGGGCGACTGGCCGAGTGTGAAGCGGAGTGGTCTTGAGATATTTGTGTAGATATTTGTGAGGTTTTAAGGAGTAGGGTCTAGGGTGCACCCGGCGATCTTGGCCTTACACTTGCCTTGCACATGGCTTGATCTTGGCCATTGGTTGGCTTTTGGTTTTGCTATAAATACCACTTATGTTGATGAACTCTTCGTCCACAAAATGAAACCTTCCAAGCCTAAAATCCTCCCTCCTCTGGTGTTGAGTTCGTCCAACTCATCCCCTCTTTTGAGAGTCTTGGCGAGGCCTCCTCCTCCCCTGTGGTGCCTTGGCCAAGGGTACCACTAGCCTAGTTGTTTTCGTAAAATACCCCTTGTTGTGGTATAGAAATACTCCCCTAGTATTGTTATAATGCCCAAAATACCTTAGCCTTGTACCTTGTAGTATTCCAAAGATACCTCTTTACGTAGAGTCCGGAATTACTACCTTTTGTCGTTTTAGTCTCAAACCGACACCCAAGGAAATCTTCATATTGGTTGAAGTATTTGAGTAGAAGTTGGTTAGAACTTCTAAGGGTTGTTTGGAGTGGTTTGGAGCGCGAATTGGAGCTAAACCTTGCTCAGGATCGACATTATAACTTGGATAATTTTGGGCTTATCGAGGTAATTATCTTGTCCCTCTATTGTAATTGGAAATTACATGTTTGTTAGAATATATAGTTGAAGTATACTATATATGGAACTACTTAGTATTCGCAAATGTCTTTGACTTAAGCTGAAGAATAAAGAACCGAATCGAATGTATTTACATAGGATGTATCAGCAGACTTGTGTAGTATTCTTGAGTAGAATTGTACACGCCCGGTAGGCGTGTAAACCCCACGGTTGGCTTGGTAGCCGCCTCGATAGAGGAGAGATTTACGCTGTTGCGGGGAGAGTCGCGAATTTTCTATAGAAAGATAGAAACTTGTGTTTTGGGGTTAATAGACGTTTTGACCTTTATAGGTAGAAAGTACTAAGAGTAGCGTATTCTACTCGGAGTGGAAAGGGCTGCGTTGTAGTACTTGGAGCATTTTGCTTATTGTCGATAAATCGTCGCGAGGTATGTGAACCTCTTCCTATCTTTTCTAGCATGATTGTTGTGAACTATGTAGTACGGTACGCATGTGCTAAATGATTTGGTTGGTTTAAAACATAGGGTGTTATAATAGCTTTATGGGAAGTTAGTTATAACGACCTTATGTAAGTGAAAATGGTTTACTGATGTTAGAAGTTAAGAGACTTGATCTTATAAGATAAGAGACTTAACTTATTTGTTTTAATGTGGATGTTTGTGTGAAACCTCATTCGTGAGTAATGAGTACTTGGTTTTAAAGGGATAATGTTTCTTGATTTGGGAATCGAACGTGTATCGACAGCACTACCGCGGCGTTAATAAAAGGAAAATGTATTGAATAATGATGTGTTGTATTAAAACCAGTAGAAACCTCCATCTGCATAGAAGCTAAGATAAGACAAAATGATATTACATTTTCTAGATCATGGTCTTTGTAATAAGATCGTTATAAACAAGAATAAACTACTCACATATATGACATATGTTACTCAATTGTTCTAAAAAGGAATCAAGTGATTAAGTTTAGGAACTATGAAACCATTTGAAAATGAGAAGCTTGAGTAATTGAAACTAGGCAAACTGGAACTTAGGAAAAGAATGTTGTTACTTGGTTTTGAAAAGGAAGGTGGGTTGGTCATTCTAATACTACGTGTCGGGTGACTTTTATAAAAGAAATGGATCTCTTTCAAAAGAACTTAACGTATGTAGTACTTTGGAGTTAAAAACCCGGACTTTGGCATAAAATGAAAGTACTTTGAGTTGTGTGAAACTTGCCTATGCTTGTTGTTGTGAAACTTGCCTATGCTTGTTGTTGTGAAACTTGCCTATGCTTGTGATGATAGCCTTTGTTGTGCAAGTGTGGTATTTACGTATACCGCGTCTCTCGATAGAGGCGGTCGACTTATTGAGAACTTACTTGGACGTCTTTGGTGATGGAGAATTCGGGTATGTTTCCATTTTGATTCTGTCTTGTTGTTGATGTCACATGGACGTGTCTACACGAGAATTCAGGGCACGCGGCCGTGCGGTCGGGTTGATTACCCGATATATTGTTATTGTGGTTACATGGACATGTCTACTGCAGGTAGTCGGGGCATGTGGCCACGCGGCGGTTGATCACCAAGATATTATTGTTGATGTCACGTGGGCGTGTCTACACCGGTAGAATTCCGGGGCACGTGGCCGTGGGGCATTGGTATTATTGTTGCATCATGGACATGTCTACACCGATGCAGAATTCGGGGCACGCGCCATGATGCGAACATGATTGATGTTGTGGGCGTGAGACCATAGTTATATTTGGTGATGACTTGAGGCGTGAGTCCTCGATCGACATGATCGCTTTTATGTTGTGGCGTAGTTTGGTTATCATACGTGTCTCGCTTTATATAGACTAGTATGATTTCATTCTGATATCTTACAGCTTCACATACTTGGTACTGTTATCGACCTCCTTGGTGCGTTCATGCCGCAGTAAGGTACATCGGTCGTGGATCCGCTCTTAGGATCACGCCAACAGATTAGGAAGCTCCGTTTCTTCGAGGCTTATCTTTTGGTATGTGTTCCCCGAGTTGTAGGTTCTTGTACATTCGTGGTATGGCGGGGCCGTCGTCATAGTCGTTGTAAATCGTAGAGGTGCAGAATCTCGTTGTGGGCGGGGTTGTAAAGATTAAACTTCGTGTTTTATGTATATCTTGAAACCGCTTTTGGTTGGCCTGTTTATTATTATATCTCTTGTTTCATGACTCATGTTTTATTTTCCGCTGGTTTTCTCTGATGTTGTATCACTAGGGTGCCCGGGATAAGGCACCAGTAACGGGCCCCGGAACGGGTCGTTACATTTAACCCAAAGTACTCCGTACTTCTATTCTTTTAAAATGACTCTTTTCATATAAAATTCCCAAGGTACTAATAACCATAGTATCAAGTCATATCTACTTTTCAAGACAAGTCACAATACTTTTTAGAAATACATTTATAGGTTTCTAAATCAAGTGACTTCTTTCTTTTAAAACCTTAAACAATTGATGCCTTCAAATCAATTTGCCTTACATTATTTCAAGTCATTTATCATACTTACATTACTTAGAGTAAACCACTCTTTTTAACTTTTCATAAAGCTATTATAACCAACTTCCCATAAAGTCGTTATATTAACTTTATACATTAGGCAATTGCATTCTTTCATATATCCAAGGGACTTATACTTTCAAACAAGACAAATATCATATACTTTCAAAAATACTTCAAGTCCCTTAACTTTGAAAACTAAGACATCCTTAATCTTTTTAACAAGTGAGTTAATCCCCTGACTCAACCAACTTGGACATTCTTAAAACAAGTAAAGGATATCAAAATCTCGTACGTCTACCGTACTATATAGGTACAACTACTCATGCTCAAGAGATAGGAAAGTTCCACATACCTCTTCGGTTCAATTCACTTGCTAAGTCCAAGATACCGCACGTAGTATGTGCTATAATGACCATAATACGTCTATTAACTTCTTACTTCAAACGTAGAATATTTTAAGTGCAAAGTCACTAAATTCTACGAAAATCGAACAACACTTACTTTGTTTCTACATACTTTTCCACCTTTTTCAAGGCCCGAATTCAATAACCAAACACGCCACATTTAAGGCTCAACAATGTAGTTAACAATAGGGGATTACACGCCTACAAGACGTGTAAAATTCCGCCCCACAATTGATATCAAACTAGTCCAACATACTATATCATTTTCGGCAATTTGAGGGATAACAAAACAAAGTCTTTTCCAATTCCTTTTCAATCCAAGTTGTTTAGTATCACATGATATCAAGACGCAATCGATTATAACCACTACAATCTTCAAGTAGGTAACATGCGACGATTCTAATTATTGACCAAATTGTATTTCAAGTTCAAATGGCTAGAATGTCATTCGTATGAAACCTACTATCCATACCACTTATCAATCTTTAATACATATACTTCATGCTAGTTAAAATGTAAGGCTACAACAATATGTAATCTTATAACACTTAAGAGAACAAGATTTTTACCTTAACGAGCCTTAATCCACTTCAAGATCCGAAGTCGCTCCCTAGCAACTTAGAGCCTCTCCTTGACACTCCAATCCGCCACTTGAGACCCTTAGAAGAGCACAAACAACTTTCCTTTAATCTTTCAATCAAAACCTAGGAAAGTGACTAGGTTTTCACCTTGCGACTAATACGAACACGCCACTTTTCCGGGCTCTTTCTATTGAGATACCACAATAATTATGAACCTTGGTTTAAAGTATGGAGCTTATTGGACAACAAACTAATTTTTTTCTCTTTTGGAAACCTTGAACCCGAGAGCACCCTTAAGAGTTCTTCAATTTTTCTTGAAATTTAGCTAAGTGTGGAAGCTTGTATTGCTACTAGTACCCATATATAACACTATGAAGGGTCAAGATGAGAACAAATGGGTGGTCTAGATACAATTTATTTAAATATCAAGCCAAGTGGCCCTTTGACTAAGTCAATTATATCAAGCTCTAGACTTTGCAAGACTTGGTCATCTAAATTATGGTCAAATGACCATCTAGCCCATGTCCAATTCGTCCAAGACCAATAAGGGGGGTGACACGTGTCGCCCTCCCATTCGTCGCAATATTTCGTTTTTCGACAATTCCATAATTCCGATAAATTTTTACTAGTCTCAAACCTTAATAGTTTTGAATTCTTACGTACGTTATTATAAACATGTCCTGTAATTACGGGGTGTAAGATTCTTCCCCCCTTAGAAACATTCGTCCCCGAATGTTCTTTCGGAGTCAAACTTATAGATAGCGACATAGTCTCCTTTTACAACCCGACCAATAATGCCACACGAGCTACAATATAGCACTTAAGCAAAATACTTCAATTAAAACTTGACAAGTAAGGAAAATGAATTACACGAAGGTGTAGGGAATAAGTGAGGACACTTCAACATGTCTTCCTCCGCTTCCAAGTCATCTCCACCCTATTATCGTTCGCCACAAGACTTTGTGAAGCCACATCCTGGTCCGCATCGCGACTGGCGATCGAGTATTGCTATGGGACTCTCCATACGATAACCCTCACACTGGACTCGCTAGTGGGTAAACTCGATGGATATCGATACACCAGTAACATAGAAACATGAAAGACCGGATGTACGCCTAACTCGATGGCAGATCCAACTCATAGGCAACCTAGCCTACTCTACGGATGATCTGGTAGGGCCCAATGTACCGGGCTAAGTTTCCCTTCTTCAGAACCTCATCACACCGCTTCATGGGTGATACCAAGAAGACCCAATCGTCACGAAACTCCAAATGTCGCCGATTATCTGCATAAGACTTCTGCCAACTCTGAGCTGCTAGTAGTCTGTCCTGGATAAGCTTCACCTTATCCACAGCCTGCTGAATCAAGTCTGGGCCAACTAACTGCACCTTGCCCACGTCGAACCAACCAATCGACGACCTACACTTCTGCCCATACAAAGCCTCATATGGCGCCATCTGAATGCTAGAATGGTAGTTGTTGTTATAAGCAAACTCCACAAGAGGCAAATGATCCTCCCAGATACCCCTGAAATCAATAACACAGGCTCGCAGCATATCCTCGAGTGGATGATCGCTCTGCACGCGTCGCCATCCCGAGGATGAAACGCGATCGAGACTCACATGTGTCCTAATCCTTCTAGAAAGACCTCCGAAGTTAGTAAATGGCTCCTTCATGCGATATAATCGATATAGGACTCGTGCGGTCTCACAATCTCTCGATATACAATCGCATAATCCTCGTGAATCGTAGTCCTGCGAAGAAAGTGGGCTGATTTCGTCAGCCTGTCAACAATAACTCAGATGGAGTCATACTTTCTCTGAGTACGAGGTAACCCTGTAACAAAGTCCATGTTGATCACCTCCCACTTTCATGTCGAAATTTCAATAGCTCGATAGCCCACCGGCTTCGTGCTCAACTCGACTCACGACAATTAGGACACTGCGCAATAAAACCTGCCACGCCCCTCTTCAGGCCATCACACCAATACATACATCTGAGGTCATGGTACATCTTAGTCGACCCCGGATGAATAGAATAACGGCGTGTGCCTCCAGAATCCATCGTGAAGTCCTGCAACATCGGGAACACACAATCTGCCCTCAAACCTTAGCACACCCATCAGGAGCTACCTCAAATAGACTCTTCTCCTCCCGAAGAGTCGTATCTCGATACCGTATCATAACTGGTTCCTCATACTGTCGCCTCTTCACCTCATCAACGATGGAAGACTCGACAATCTCACGAACCCATACCCCACTATCATCGGTATCGACCAATCGAACCCCAAGGCTCGCTAGCTGATGGATCTGACGGACCATGTCCTTTCTCTCTGTACCTCGGACTCCCATCGATCTACGACTCAACGATCCGCAACCACATTGACTTTTCGGATGGTATGTGATGTCGACATCATAATCCTTCAACAACTCTAACCACCGTCTCGCCGCAGTTCGCTCCCTCGCTCAAGATGTCGAGACTCTTGTGGTCTTTATAAATATCCACATGAACCCCATATAAATAATGTCTCCAAATCTTCAAGGCATGAATAACTGCGGCCAACTCTAAGTCGTGGGTAGGGTAATTCCTCTCATGCTTCCGTAACTGCCAGGAAGCATAGGCTATAACCTTGTTGTGCTGTATCAATACGCACCCTAGCCCGATACCCGAGGCATCACAATAAATCACGTAGCCCTATAACCCCTCGGGAAGAGTAAGAACTGGAGTCGTCGTCAACCTTTCCTTCAAGATGGCGAAGCCCTTCTCACAAGCTTATCCACTGGAACTTAGCCGCCGAGTCGACTAGTCAGCGGTCGCGATATCGAAGCAACCGCTCCACAGCCTACGATAATATCACGACCCTGAAGCCGCGCACTCCGTCGGAGTAGTAGGTCTCGGCGACTCGACCGCTTCGATCTTTGCGTATCAACGAACACCATCACCCAATAATGTGCCCCAAGAATGCCACCGAGGTCAACCAAACTCACACGGAGAACTTGGCGAACAATCGCCGCTACGGAGGACCGCAATCTGCGTCCTCAAGTGATATGCATGCTCCTGCGGCGCGAATAAATGAGAATGTCATCAATGAATACTATAACAAGCGTATCAAAATGGCTTGAACACCGTTCATCAAATCCATAAATACTACTGGGCGCTGGTCAAACCAAAAGACATCACCTCAACTCATGGTGCCCATATCGGGTCTCGAATGCGCCTTTGGGATATCCGCCTCTAACTTGCACTGATGATAACCGCATCGCAGTCTATCTTGGAGAAACACCTCGCACCCGCAATCGGTCAAACAAATCATCAATCTCGGGGAGGGTATCATGCTTGATGGTTACCTTATTCACCGTCGTAATCAACACACATACGCAGCATCCCATCCTTCTTCTTCACAAACAAAATCGGCGCTCCCCAGGGTGAAACACTAGGCCTGATAAAGCCTTTTTCCAGCAAATCTCTCATCTGGTCCTTCAACTCCCTCAACTCAAGAAAGCCATCATGTGCAGCGGAATAGATATAGCCGAGTGTCCGCAACATATCAATACAAAACTCAATCTGCCACGACCGACTCGGGCCGTGATCGTGCCTTACCCCGGGCACCCTAGTGATACAACATCAGAGAAAATCAGCGGAAATAAAGATTTAAACATGAAACAAGATATATACTAATAAAAATAGGTTAACCAAAACGGTTACCTTCCTGTATATATACATCAAAATTGAGCAGTAAATCCTTTTACAAACTCACGCCACAACAGTACTACATACCTCTAAGAATGTAACAAGTATGACGGGACAGGGCCCCGCCATACCCCTGAATGTACAAGTACCTACAATGACAGGTGACTATACCAAAAGATAAGCCTCCGGAGAAACGGAGCTTCCCAAAACGCTGAATCGTGATCACATGAGCGAGGATCAACAACCGGTGTACCTCTACTGCGATGAACGCAGCCCCGAAGGAGGTCGATAACAGTACAAGTATGTGAACTGAAAATCAGTAAATGAAATCATAATAGTCTATTTATAAAAACAGAGACATATATGATAACCAAACTACGATACCTGACATATAAGCGATCAGTCAAGTCGTGACTCACGCCTCAAAGTCATCACTCAAATATAACAATGGGTCTCACGCCCACAACATCAATCATCCGTGGAATACCTTCACTCACGGCAGCCTATGATATAACCACACGAGTACACATGAACACTGTGTCCCACGTGTCATAAGAACCGTCTTGGGCAAGGCTGAAGGCATAGCTACCGTAACCAGCTGCGTCATCAATCGACGGGGCAAGTACGAAAGCCAACTACCGAATCCTACCGTACTCAACAATACTAAATAATCAGATCACGAAGGCGGCAAGTACGATAGCCTCTACCAGATCCACTCCGCATCACGCGTCGGCCCGGGCAAGACGTAAGATAACTACGGATCCACCTCGTGATCACGAAACTTCGTCCAAACACCGACTCGCGAAGGCGACACGGCAAGTACGAAGGCTCTACCGATCCACCTGCATCACGCCGCTAACCGGCAAGTCGTGACCAACTACCGGATACCAAAGCGTAATCACGAGACTCGCCACAAAACACTTAACGGAAGCATACCTGGGCCACCCATCGTGTCGATATGTCCAAAGGAAATAACAAGATAATAATCATAATAAGATACTGTGGCCACCCAACGTGTCGAGATGTCCAAAGCAAATAACGAATAACACTCCTAATGAAGCATACGTGGGCCCATCGATGTCGGTATGTCCAAAAGGAAATAACAAGATAATAATCATAATGGAAGATACTCGCACCCAACGTGTCGATGTCCAATGCAAATAACGAATAACACTTAATGGAAGCATACCGTGGGCCCATCGTGTCGGTATGTCCAAAAGGAAATAACAAGATAACAATCATGGTGGAAGCATACTCGTGGGCCACCCATCGTCGGTATGTCCAAAGCAAATAACAAGATAACACTTAATGGGGCATACGTGGGCCACCCATCGATGTCGGTATGTCCAAAAGGATCGATATAGTGGAAGCATACCGTGGGCCACCCATCGTGTCAAGATGTCCATCAATAAACCGCTTAGCCGCCTCAACGAGACGCCAGCAGTACGTAAATACAACACTTGCACAAAGGATATCACCACAAGCATAGGCAAGTTCAACATACTTTTAGACATTCTTTTTATGAACACAAATCCGGGTTTTAACCCCAAGGTACTACGTATTTTAACTCTTTAAAAGATCCATTTCTTTCACAAAAGTCACACGATACGTAGTATCAAAATAGAGTAATCGTCTTTTAAGTAAACCAAAACAATTTTCATACTTTCTTTTTAAACCAAATCATTTCTCCCTTTAAAGTCAAGTTACCATTTTAAATCCAATAATAAAACCTTTCTTTTGTTTTCATAAAGTCGTTATAACTAACTTCCCATAAAGCTATTATAACACTTTATGTTTTAAACCAATTTAAGACAGAACCATGCCTTTCTTTTAAACCAAAACACTTCAAATTCCTCAAGTCTCTTTTCTTTTAGAAAACAAGTTCCTTACTTTGGAATTTAAGAAAATCAATACTTGTTATTAATGATCTTATTAAAGCGACCATGGTCTAGGAAATGTAATACAATTTTGTCTTATCTTAGCTTCTATGCAGATTGAGGTTTCATCGGTTTTAATATAATTAATTACTTGTCAATACATTTTCCTTTATTAACCATGCAGTGGTTTGTTCGATACTTATTCTCATTTCCGAAATCAATATAACTTATTCCTTTTAAAACCCAATTACCCATTTATCATAAATGCGGTTTCACAACTTTTTAACCCAAACCAAGTCCTTAATATTTCACATCAAGTCATTTATAAGTCAAGCCTCTTATCTTTTAAAACCACGGACCATTTCTTTACCTACATAAAGTTTTTATAACAAACTTCCCATAAAGCCGTTATAACACTTTATGTTTTAAACCAATCAAATTGTTTAGCACACGTCGTCTCACCGTACTACATAGTTCACACAATCATGCTAGAAAAGATAGGAAGAGGTTCACATACCTCGCGACGATTATCGATAATTAGCAAAACGCCCAAATCTTATAACTGCTAGCCTTTTCCACCCTTCAAGTAGAATACGCTACTCGTAGTACTTCAACCTATAAAGGCCACAAAATGTCTATCAACCTCTAGATCTCTTCGTAGAACAATTCTAAGTACAAGGTCATTATTCTACGGAAAATTAGGAAGATTTTCCTCTTTCCCGCAACCATATAAATCTCCTCTACTATCGAGGCACGCTACCAAGCCAACAACTCGAGGGGGTTACACGCCTAACCTGACGTGTACACCGCCCACAATAATACTACAAGTCTACGTAAATACGGTCAATGTAAATCTGATTCAATTCTTTATAAACATCCTTCCAATATATCTTATACTCAATTCTAAACTACTACTGATATGTAATATCCAATTCTGATAGGGACAAATATCATTACCTCGATAAGCCCAAAATTATCCAAGATTAATAAGTCGATCACGAGCAACGCTTAGCTCCACTTCCTTACGCTCAACCCGCTCCAAGCAACCCTTAGAAGTTTCTAAACAACTTCTCTCAAGTTCAACTCAAAAGTGAAGAACACTTAGGCTCTGATTTGGCAACTTTCGGCCAAGGCAACATTTCTAGGCTAGGGGTGTGAAATCTTTTCCAACTCTTGGTACACCATATTCCTAACACCCTAAGGAAGAACACTTAAAACTTTAAGAATTTTTGGACAACCTTTGCTCAAGAATCATGGCCAAAGCCGAGAGCACACAAGAGAAAGGGAGGGAATTTTAAGACTTGGAAACTCTCTAAGTGTTGGATGAATAAGTCTTGCATCAAGGGGGGTATTTATAGAGAAAACAATGGCCAAGATTAAAGCAAGTGTATGGTGAGGATTAGGGACAAGTGTGTGGGTAGTTTGCCAACCATATGTCCACCACAAAAATGTCCCCCACAAAAAAAACGTCCAAGTGTCCAATAATTTCGGCCATAGGGCCACATGGGGGTGACACGTGTCGCCCCTACTCGTCCAAAATATTTCATCATCCGAAAATATTCGTAATGCCAAAAATCCGAAAATAAAGTGGGCCCCAAATCAGCGTAAATTCTCCGTGGGCCCAGGGACCAATTCGGAAATATAATTCCATAATTCTAATATAATCCAAGAAGCCCAAATACCAAATCGGGAATCCAATTCCCATCAACGAACCTTTCCTTCACAAAACCGGAAACTTTTAGTCGAAAAATCACATCTTTCTTCCTTTCCAAAATTACCGTATTCATGCGTGCGCCCTCACATGTATACCGGAACTACGGGTGTAACATTCTTCCTTAGAAACATTCGTCCGAATGTTCCTTCTAAGTCTCAAAACATACATGTTGGTATAGTCTTCACTACTATACTTACAAAACCACTTATGCCACACTGCCATAATATACCACACGCAAAACTCAATCCA
The DNA here is from genome assembly GCA_029844215.1 of Przewalskia tangutica. Classification (NCBI taxonomy): domain Eukaryota; kingdom Viridiplantae; phylum Streptophyta; class Magnoliopsida; order Solanales; family Solanaceae; genus Przewalskia; species Przewalskia tangutica. The sequence continues at coordinate 64,833,546 of CM056722.1, read as the reverse complement.
AGCCAACGAGGAATCACCTCTAAGATGTAAAACAACACTAACTCCCATTCCGGCCCAAAGGATACTCTCTTCGCACCTTCACTTCACAAAAAAATGATCACTTTCATCCTTAACACATGTTCACTTCTTTCCTTATTCGTTCGACCGCCGACACTTGAACTCTTTCTAGTACACGCACCATACTCGATCATCGCTTGGTTCCCAAAACCTTGGAGTCACCACTCCAAACTTGGTTATCTACTAGCCTCAAATTCCTTTAAGGCCATTCCGGCTTCATGATCCGATTCGGTGAACACATCCACGAACTCATACGATGGTTACCTAAACTTGGGCTAACACCTTCGTGACCCTACCACTGGCGGGACCACCTCGAACTCCCACCTCATGCCGGGCTGCGGGTTGACCACACTGCCTCAACCCGACCCATTATCGCGCCAAACTCTCGTTCCGATCCTAACAATCTTACTAATTCACGTCATGAAAGCTACCACTTCTATCTCAAACTACCCATGGAATTATCCCAAAATATATTTCACGCATACCAAGTATTTCACAAAGACCAACCGTAAAATCATCCACTCAAGACGCTTGCATCCAAGGTCCTAAGCTATAAATTCTAAGGCTCGACTGTCTCGTCCCCAGACTTACCCTTTTCAACTACCCATGTTTTCTAATTCACACTTAACACAATGCTATCCATACATAGCGCTCCACATGTATCTACCATGACAACATAAACCAGTCTCTTAAGGGCTGAAGATATCTCTGTAACTACTGCCTCACTTTCCCTTTGTCGCTCTAATCATAATCCTGCCCTACAGGGCGCCTAGCTATATAAGGCGATGAACCAGCCACCGACCAGAAATTCGAGTCTACATCTGTGCTACCTCTGGTCGGACAAACTCTCACCAAATGGCCCTGTTGGCCGCAAGCATAACAATCTCCCAAACTAGCATGACACCCTGAGGACCATCCTCAGCTCTCTATCCATAGAACTCTGGCGAACTGCAACTCAAGAAATCCCGAAGTCTCAGACTATCGGATCTAGGGTGAACTACTGGTACTATCGGAACCTCCGGCTCCCGTCCGTCCTCATTCCCAGCCACCAGCCTAGCTAGTAACTGGGCCATCTCCTTGAACTCATATCCTCGGCTCCTGGCGTGTGCTGAGGCTCGGTATCGTGGCCTCGTGAAAATTGCCGCTCTAAACTCTGCTGGGGCTAGCGGCGTCATAAAACTCGTCGTCTGAAGTACTATCTCAGGTAATGACCAGGCATGTGCCCTCGTAACCCTCTGTGCTCTACTCGCAGCTCTCTCTGCTGCCTTGCCCTTCTGGGCTCTGGTTGCCTTGCGTAGAGGCGTAACGGGTACATAAGAATACGTCAGAGGGAGTCCAACTTATAACACAGCTCTAAGGCACGATCTCAGAGTGAGAAGAATGGAAACCAATCCTAAATATCATGTAACCTCCTGATTATAGATGTGGTGCACAACACACCGATAATCAAGACTCTACCTGACACGCGTTCAGACACTTTCCGAGGATTAACTGCTCTGATACCATTTTTGTCACGACCCGACCTCGGGCCCGTGACTGGTGCTTTACCCCGGGCACCCTAGTGATACAACATCAGAGAAAATCAGCGGAAATAAAGATTTAAACATGAAACAAGATATATAATAATAAAAATAGGCTAACCAAGCGGTTACCTTGCGTATATATACATCAAAATTGAGCAAGAAATCCTTTACAAACCCCGCCACAACAAAGACTACTGCACCTCTAAGAATGTAACAACTATGGGGACGGGGCCACCATACCCACAGAATGTACAAGTACCTACAATGACAGGACTATACCAAAAGATAAGCCTCGGAGAAACGGAGCTTCCCAAAACTGACGTGATCCTATGGCGAGGATCAACAACGGTGTACCTCTACTGCGGCATGAACGGCCCCGAGGTCGATCTGTGGTACAGTATGTGAAACGAAAATCGTAAATGAAATCATAATCTATATATAAAAGCAGGAGACATGTATGATAACCAAACTACTGGTACACAACATATAAGCGATCATGTCAAGTCGGGGACTCACGCCTCAAAGTCGTCACTCAAATATAACAATGGGTCTCACGCCAACATCAATCATGCGTGGAATACCTTTCTCGCTGGCGATCTATGATATAACCACGCGAGAGTACACATGAACACCGTGTCGCTGTGTCATAAGAACCGTCGGCAAGTGCGAAGGCATAGCTACGAGAACCGGCTGCGTCATCGTGGCCAGGGGCAAGTACGAAAGCCAACTACCAGAACCTACCGTACCAACAATACTAAATAACTGTATCACGAAGCTGACCGGGGCAAGTACGATAGCCTCTACCAGATCCACCCTGCATCACGTCGTGGCCAAGGCGTACGTAAGATAACTACGGATCCACCGCATCACGAAACTTCGCCCAAACACGACTCGCGAAGGCGACACGGCAAATACGAAGGCCTCTACCAGATCCACCTGCATCACGTCACGATCGGGCAAGTCGTGAACCAACTACCGATACCAAAGCCGTAATCACGAGACTTCGCACAAAACACTCCTAATGGAAGCATACGTGGGCCACCCGTGATGTCGGTATGTCGAAGGAAATAACAAGATAATAATCATAATGGAAACATACTCGTGGGCCCAACGTGTCGGTATGTCCAAAGCAAATAACGAATAACACTTACAATGGAAGCATACGTGGGCCACCCATCGTGTCAGTATGTCCAAAAGGAAATAACAAGATAATAATCATAATGGAAGCATACTCGTGGGCCACCCAACGTGTCAGTATGTCCAAAGCAAATAACAGAATAACACTCCTAATGGAAGCATACCCGTGGGCCACCCATCGTGTCAGTATGTCCAAAAGGAAATAACAAGATAACAATCATAGTGGAAGCATACTCGTGGGCCACCCATCGTGTCAGTATGTCCAAAGCAAATAACAAGATAACACTCCTAATTGAAGCATACTCGTGGGCCACCCATCGTGTCAGTATGTCCAAAAGGATAGATATAGTGGAAGCATACCCGTGGGCCACCCATCGTGTCAGTATGTCCATCAATCAACCAGATAGCCGGCCCTCCAACGAGAGACGCGGTAGCACAGAAATACAACACTTGCACAACAAAGGCTATCACCACAAGCATAGGCAAGTTCAACATACTTTTAGACATTCTTTTTATGAACACAAATCCGGGTTTTAACCCCAAGGTACTACGTATTTTAACTCTTTAAAAGATCCATTTCTTTCACAAAAAGTCACACGATACCCGTAGTATCAAAATAGAGTAACTGTCTTTTTAAGTAAACCAAAACAATTTTCATACTTTCTTTTTAAACCAAATCATTTCTCCCTTTAAAGTCAAGTTACCATTTTAAATCCAATAATAAAACCTTTCTTTTGTTTTCATAAAGTCGTTATAACTAACTTCCCATAAAGCTATTATAACATTTTATGTTTTAAACCAATTTAAGACAGAACCATGCCTTTCTTTTAAACCAAAACACTTCAAATTCCTCAAGTCTCCTTTCTTTTAGAAAACAAGTTCCTTACTTTGGAATTTAAGAAAAATCAATACTTGTTATTAATGATCTTATTAAAGCAGCCATGGTCTAGGAAATGTAATACAATTTTGTCTTATCTTAGCTTCTATGCAGATGGAGGTTTCTACTGGTTTTAATATAATTAATTACTTGTCAATACATTTTTCTTTATTAACGCTGCAGTGGTTTGTTCGATACTTATTCTCATTTCCGAAATCAATATAACTTATTCCTTTTAAAACCCAATTACCCATTTATCATAAATGCGGTTTCACAACTTTTTAACCCAAACCAAGTCCTTAATATTTCACATCAAGTCATTTATAAGTCAAGTCTCTTATCTTTTAAAACCACACCATTTCTTTACCTACATAAAGTTGTTATAACAAACTTCCCATAAAGCCGTTATAACACTTTATGTTTTAAACCAATCAAATTGTTTAGCACACGACGTCTCACCGTACTACATAGTTCACACAATCATGCTAGAAAAGATAGGAAGAGGTTCACATACCTCGCGACGATTATCGACAATTAGCAAAACGCTCCAAAGTACTATAACCCTGCTAGCCTTTTCCACCCTTCAAGTAGAATACGCTACTCGTAGTACTTCAACCTATAAAGGCCACAAAACGTCTATCAACCTCTAGATCTCTTCGTAGAACAATTCTAAGTACAAGGTCATTATTCTACGGAAAATTCGGCAGCACCTCCCCCCCCCCCCCCGCAACCACATAAATCTCCTCCTCTATCAAGGCCTGCTACCAAGCCAACAACTCCAAGGGGGGGGGGGTTACACGTCTAACCGGACGTGTACAATTCTACTCCACAATAATACTACAAGTCTACTGTAAATACAGTCCAATGTAAATACAGTTCAATTCTTTATAAACATCCTTCCAATATATCTTATACTCAATTCTAAACTACTACAATATGTAATATCCAATTACAATAGGGGGACAAAGATCATTACCTTGATAAGTCCAAAATTATCCAAGATTAATAAGTCGATCCTGAGCAACGCTTAGCTCCACTTCCTTATGCTCCAACCCGCTCCAAGCAACCCTTAGAAGTTTCTAAACAACTTCTCTTCAAGATTCAACTCCAAAAAGTGAAGAACACTTAGGCTACAATTTGGCAACTTTCGGCCAAGGGAACATTTCTAGGCTAGGGGTGTGAAATCTTTTCCAACTCTTGGTACACCATCTTCCTAACACCCTAAGGAAGAACACTTAAAACTTTAAGAATTTTTGGACAACCTTTGCTCAAGAATCATGGCCAAAGCCGAGAGCACACAAGAGAAAGGGAGGGAATTTTTAAGACTTGGAAACTCTCTAAGTGTTGGATGAATAGGTCTTGCATCAAGGGGGGTATTTATAGAGAAAACAATGGCTAAGATTAAAGCAAGTGTATGGTGAGGATTAGGGACAAGTGTGTGGGTAGTTTGCCAACCATACGTCCACCACAAAAATGGGACAAGTGGCTTGCCACTTGTCCCCCACAAAAGAAACGTCCAAGTGTCCAATAATTTCGGCCATAGGGCCACATGGGGGTGACACGTGTCGTCCCTACTCGTCCAAAATATTTCATCATCCGAAAATATCCGTAATGCCAAAAATCCGAAAATAAAGTGGGCCCCACAAAACCGTAAATTCTCCCGTGGGCCCCACGGGACCAATTTCGGAAATAAAATTCCATAATTCTAATATAATCCAAGAAGCCCAAATACCAAATCTGGGAATCCAATTCCCATCAACGAACCTTTTTGCTTCACAAAAACCGGAAACTTTTCCGTCGAAAAATCACATCTTTCTTCCTTTCCAAAATTACCGTCGTATTCTCGTACGTACGTCCTCACATACATACCCTGGAACTACGGGGTGTAACACAATCTCCCTCTCAGGAGGGATACCCGGGAGATCATTTGGGATTACATCTGGAAACTCTCTAACCACTGGAACTGACTGAAGAGCTGGCACCTCAGCCTCTGTATCGAATACCCGAACCAGATGATAGATGTACCCCTTCTGCACCATCTTCTTAGCCTTGAGGTAAGAAATAAACTTACCCCTCGGCGATGCTGTGTTGCCCTTCCACTCGATAACTGGCTCACCAGGAAACTGGAACCGGACCAACTCGTCTCACACCAACGCGTTGGCATAACAAGAAGCCAACCAGTCCATACCCATAATGACGTCAAAATCTGTCATCTCCAACTCTATCAAGTCTGCTAGGGTCTGACGACTGTAAATAAACACCGGACAACCTTTGTACACCCGCTCAGCTAACACCGAATCACCCACTGGCGTAGCTACCTCAAAAGGCTCTATCGACACCGGCTCTATCCCGATTCTACCAGCAATAAGAGGGGACACGTAGGACAAGGTAGAACCTGGATCTATCAAAGCATAAACGTCACAGCATGAAATCAATAATGTACCTGTGACGACGTCCGGGGAAGCTTCCTTTTCCTGGCGGCTAGCTAAGGAATATATGCGGTTCTGTGGACTGCTAGAACTGGGACCTCCACCACGACCTCTCGCCACTGCCAGATGTGAACACCGCCTCGGGCGCATAACCGAAGAAGAAAAGAATCGATCCTGTCGGCTGAACCATACCACCCATGTTGCCTCTTGTCGGACAATCTCTCTTCAAATGGCCCTGCTGGCCACAAGAGTAACAAGCTCCTGGAGGAACATGACACCCCCCACGATGGGAATCACCACATCTACCACACCGAGGTATATGTGGCCTCATCTGACTGGGACCCCGGTTCCTCTGGGAACCCAAAGCCCTGGAGCCCTGTCCTGCTCCTGAATTACCTGACCGATCAAACCTCCTGCCAGAAAACCGAGAAGGAGCACTCTGTGCCGGCTGAAATGTGGACCTGGCCTGCTGCTGAGGCTGTCCGCCTCGAAAATCACCCTGAGACCCTGCTGTCCTGGCCCTCTTGGGCTGGCCTGAGTCTAGCTGATCCTCTCTCTCTCTGTCCTCTATCCCCTGCGCATAAGCCTGCATCCTGGCAATATCCATACCTGGCTGAAGGGCCACTCCCAAGCATGCAGTAATCATATGACGGTCTAGCCCCATCACATAGCGATGAACTCTGTCTGCCATGTCAGCCACAATGGTGAGCGCATACCTGGCCAATGAGTCAAACTCCAGGCTGTACTCTCTGATAGTCCTCCCATTCTGTCTCAATGTCAAGAATCTATCCACGCGGGCTCTCCTCATCTCAGGAGGCAAAAAGTGATCCAGGAAGGCCTCTGTGAACTCCTCCCAAACAGCTGGAAGAGCACCATCACCTCTAGACTGCTCCCATGACTCAATCCAGTTCAACACAATATCACGTAACCGGTAAGAGGCTAGCACAACTGACTCTGTCTCCGAGGCCCTAAGCACCTGCATAGTCCGTCAGAATCGCCGAATAAACTCCCGAGGATCATCCTCGGATCTCGAACCATAGAACTTCGGGTGGATGACAACCCGAAAATCCCAAATCAGAAGCGTCGGCCCAGTGGTTAGCTACCGCTCTCCGGCCGCTCGCCACTATGCTGGTCAATAACCGTGTCTGCTCTCCGTAATCTCTATACTCGGCCATTGCTGGAACCGAGGCTCGTGTACGGAACCTTCGAGCTACGGCCGCTCGGCCTCTAATCTGCTTGTCGGCGTGGCTGAACTCGCCGACCCGCCTACAATCTCACCATAGTGCGGGCTCGAGTCTGTAACCCTCTGATACCGCTAGCGACTCCTGTCGCCTTTGCTCTTCTCGGGCCCGAGTGCCTTCCGGAGGCATAATCGATACATAAGAATAGGTCGAGAGGATTCAACCTAATAAGACTCTCATCGCACGATCTCGAGAGAGAAGAATGGAAGCCAATCCTAAATGTCCTGCGACCTCACGATTATAGATGTGGTGCACAACATACCGATAATCAAGACTCTACTAGACACGGTCTCAGACACTTTCGAGGACTAATCGCCTCGATACCACTTTTGTCACGACCCGACCCCAGGGCCGCGACTGGTGCCCTACCTGGGCACCCCGTTCAGGTATACATCAGAGAAGAGCAGCGGAACATACACAACACATATCAATATTTAGAAAATAAACATCAACAGGCTAGCCGATAAGGTCACCTTCCGTAAAATGTACATAAACCAAAATACAACAGTACAACTCTGTTCTTTTAAAACCCAATTCACAAATATGACTACAGACCTCTAAGAATAACAACTTTGGTGGGACAGGGCCCCGTCATACCCCTGAATGTACATAAATCTACAACATCAGGGAAAACCGTACCAAAAGATACGCCTCCGGAGAAATGGAGCTTCTGACACCTGATCAGTGATCCTAAGAATGAGGATCCACCACCTGCTTACCCCAACCTGCGGCATGAACGCAGCCCCCGAGGAAAGGGGGTCAGTACACAATATGTACCAAGTATGTAAAACTGGAAAATACTGCAATTTACATCATAAGTCTAAAATAAAGCTGGAGACATGTATGATAACCAAATTACAGTATACTGTGCCTTACTAACAATGAGAGTAACCAAGTATATACTTTACCGCATAAAAATAGGAGGCTCATGATCAAAGTAGGGTCACCCGCCCGTAGTATCATTAAGCAATCCTACTCCTGGGACTATTTCACCCGCATAGGTCCTACGGACCCGCAATGGAGCGATGCGCTCCGCATTGGACTATTTCACCCGCACAGGACTATTTCACCCGCTTGGGCCCGATGGGCCCGCAATGAGTACAAATGCCGCACTCGCATCATGGGTAGCAAATCCATGGAATTAGTAGTAACCCGGGGCTTTACCCCGTAAACATAACATAAACTAGCACAACCGGCTATCATATATAACATAAGCGCTATCGGCTTATCATAACATAAGCAAGTTAAGAAATCCCCTAACTTCTTATTAACTTTATTTATATACCCTCTCATTTTAGTTTACTTAAGGCACTAACATGTCATTAAAAATCCGGGAGTTTAACCCAAAGTACTCCGTACTTCTATTCTTTTAAAATGACTTTTTTCATATAAAAGTCCCAAGGTACTAATAACCATAGTATCAAGTCATATCTACTTTTCAAGACAAGTCACAATACTTTTTAGAAATACATTTATAGGTTTCTAAATAAAGTGACTTCTTTCTTTTAAAACCTTAAGCAATTGATGCCTTCAAATCAATTTGCCTTACATTATTTCAAGTCATTTATCATACTTACATTACTTAGAGTAAACCTGTCACGACCCGACCCCGGGCCCGCGACTGGTGCCCTACCTGGGCACCCTTACAGGTAAACATCAGAGATAATCAGCGGAACATACATGAAACTTATAAAATAAAACAACGAGAATTTAAACAACAGGTTAGCCGATAAGGCTACCTCCCTGGACACATATACATATACATAAACAACAGCAGTTATATACCTTTTTTTTTTTTTATAAACCGACCCACAGCATGTGACTACTGCACTTAAGAATTACAATGGACGGGGCCCCGCCATACCCCTGAATGTACATAAATCTACAACATCAGGGAAATCATACCAAAAAGATAAGCCTCCGGAGTGAATGGAGCTTCTTCCCAAAAACTGAACAGAGATCCTAAGAGCAAGGATCACCAACCTGTGTACCTAACACCTGCGGCATTTAACGCACTTCTGCGGGTCACAACAGGTACCGAGTATGGAACAGAAATAAGGTGCAACAACCAAATCATAACTGTATAAAAGAATGCCATTTTAACTCCTGAAATCAATCGTATATTAACCGTTCATTTCCTTCTTTCAATAAGAATTAACATCATATTCTTACATACATACTTAAGAATTTAATCAAGTTTTTCCACATAACTTACATATCTTACATAACATAATCCGGCCCTTTATGGAGGGACTTCTTATTTGGAAGCTAACTTTGATTATTCATACGTGATAACGTAATCCGGCCCATTTGCGGGACACGGTGTACTGATGAATCATGTGACATAATCCGGCCCGCCTGTGGAGCTCGGTGTACTGTGGAATCATGTAGCATAATCCGCCCGCTGTGGAGCTTGTCTTTGTGGAATCATGTTGCATAATCCGGCCCGCCTGTGGAGCTCAGTGTAAGATGACGTAACCCTATGTGTAGGCTCGGGTAATATATGGCGTAATCCTACTATGTGTAAGCTCGGTGTATCTCATAACATAATCCGACCTATTTGTAGGCTCGGTGTATTTCATAACGTAATCCGGCCTATTTGTAGGCTCGGTGTGATTTTTCCTTACATAACATTTTTAAACCATCTTTTCACTTCTTCTTAAGTCGTCATAACAACTTCCCATAAAGCTATTATAACAACCATTCATTTTAGAGAACTTAAGACACTTTTATTCTTACAACATTAGGAAAACTAGACCCAAAAAAATACTACGTACATACATAGTTAAAAAGAATCATAAAACTCCTTTCTTTTTAAAGCTCAAGTCACACACTCTTTTAGAAACCATCTTCTTAACTTTTGAAATAAATTAAGAAGTCATACTTTTTAAAGTTTAGTCATTTCCACTCATAAAATCAAGGCTTATAGTATTAACACCTCGTAGCATACTGTTATACCCCGTATTTCCAGAGTATGTACGTGAGGGCGTACGTACAAAAGTTTAAGCCTTAAGTAGGCAAAGTGGCGAAATTTGTACACAACTAGCGAAAAGAGTCGTTTTCCGACGAAACGTTTTCCGGACTTTGCGAAGGGAAAAATACGGCTATGTCATTTATAATTTTTGCGGATTTTTCCGAGAGATGAAATATTTTGGACCAACGAGAGGGTGACACTTGTCACCCAAGTGGACGGCAATCCAAGGGATTTCTTGGCACGTTTTTTTAGCTTCTTTTTGTCAAGGAGTTGGTAGGATATTTTGTGTAGTTGATGAGCAAGTGGGACCCACAAACACATGTCCAAATCTTGACCCTCCACTTGCCCCCCACTTGGCTTGATCTTGGCCATTGAATGTCCTATAAATACCCCCCTAAGTTGAAGGATTTCTTCATCCAAAAATCATTTCTCCAAGTCTTGAAATCCCTCCCCCTTTGCTAGAAGTGTTCGTCCAAGCTTCCCCCTTGCCTAGTTGTTTTCGTATAATACCCCCCCTTGGTAGAAAAATACTCTCCAAGTATTGTTACTATTCCCAACTACTTTAGCCCAAATACCTTGTAGTACTTTCCAAAGTTACCTCTATACGTAGAGCCCAGAAATACTACTATATTTCCATTAGTCACTAAACGAAACCCTAAGGAAAATCTTCATAGCCGATTGAAGTATTAAGAAGAAGTTGCGTAGAACTTCTAAGGGTTGTTTGGAGCGGGTTGGAGTGCATGGAGTAGGAGCTTAACCTTGCTCAGGATCTACATTTAATCTTGGATAATTTTGGGCTTATCGAGGTAAATACTCTAGTCCTTATATTGTAATTGGAAATTACATACTGTAGTTGTATAGAAATGTATATAAGATACATAGAAGGATATTACATAAGAGAATTGAACTGTAATAGAAGGATATTAAAGAAGAAGGTTAAACTGTACTTACATAGGACTGTATTTACAATAGACTGTGTAGTTTGGCGGATAGGGAAGTGCTGCCCAATTTTCCGTAGAATAAAGGAATCTGTATCTAGAAGTATTTTGCAGAATAGTCTAGACGTTGATAGACTCTTATGACCGATATAGGTTGAAGTACTGCGAGTAGCGTATTCTACTCGAAGGGTGGAAAAGGCTAACAGGACTACAGTACTTTGGAGCGTTTTGCTAATAGTCGATAATCGTCGCGAGGTATGTGATTCTTCCTATACTCTTGAGCATGATATTTTAAAAGTATATATATATATAGTACGGTAGACGTACGTGTGTTAACTGAACGTAACTTTACGGCAATGTCTTTTGACTTAAGCCTGAATAATAAGAATCTTGAAGTATTTCAGAAGAATTAAGAAACCTTTTTGAAAGAAGAGTAACACTTGGTTTTAAAAGCTTAAGAGTTATACTAGCTTTATGGGAAGTTAGGTATAACGACTTAAGAAAGATAAAAAGAATGGGTTATTGATTTTAGAAGTTAAGAGACTTGATCTCAAAAGATAAGAGACTTGACTTAATTGAACTGATATGAATTTTGTTAAAAAGTGTGAAACCTCATTCGTGAGTAATGAGTACTTGGTTTGTAAAAGGAATAATGTTTCTGATTTGAAATGAGAATAAGTATCGAACAAACCACAAATAAGTTAATAAAGGGAAATGTATTGACTAATAAAGTATTATTAAAACCAGTAGAAACCTCCATCTGCATAGAAGCTAAGATGAGACAAAATGATATTACATTTCCTAGATCATGGATGCTCTAATAAGATTGTTATAAATAAGAAAAACCTACTCACACATAAGGCATATATTACTCAACTGTTTTTAAAAGAGAATCATGTATTTAAACGATTAAGACTATGAACTACGAAACCTTTCGAAAATGAGAAACTTGAGCATCTGAAATTAGGCAAACTTGAACTTTTGAAAAGAATGTTGTTACTTGACGTTGTTCTAAAAAGTGTAAGCCACTTGGTTTAAAATAGTATAAAGTACTTGATTTTAAAACATGAACGTATTTGGTACTACGGATAATAGTATCGAGTTGTTTTTACGTAAAAAAAGGTCTTTTTGAAAGGATAACTGTATGTAGTACTTTGGGGTTAAAACCTGGATTTGTTGTAATAAAATAAATGTGCGAGTATGATTAAACTTCGCTATGTGGTGATAGCCTTTGTTGTGCAAGTGTTGTATTTCGCTACCGCTCTCGGAGTGGGCGGCTATTTGATTGATTGATGGACATACTGACACGATGGGTGGCCCACGATTATGCTTCCAGTAATCGATCCTTTCGACATACCGACACGATGGGCCCGGGTATGCTTCCATTATGAGTGTTATCTTGTTATTGGCTTGGACATACTGACACGATGGGTGGCCCACGATTATGCTTCCATTCTGATTGTTATCTTGTTATTTCCTTTAGACATACTGACACGATGGGTGGCCCACGGGTATGCTTCCATTATGAGAGTTATCTTGTTATTTGTTTTGGACATACTGACACGATGGGTGGCCCACGAGTATGCTTCCATTTTTTTATTGTTATCTTGTTACTTCCTTTTGGACATACTGACACGATGGGTGGCCCACGAGTATGCTTCCATTAGGAGTGTTATCTTGTTATTGGCTTGGACATACTGACATAATGGGTGACCCACGAGTATGCTTCCATTCTGATTGTTATCTTGTTATTTCCTTCGACATACCGACACGATGGGTGGCCCACGTATGCTTCCATTAGGATGGTTCCATGGCCATGCTTATACCGAGGTAAGATGCCGGGCACGCGTTGTGCGGGTTATATTTGAGTGATGACTTGAGGCGCGTGAGTCCTGTCTGACATGATCGCTTATATTGTGAATCGTAGTTTGGTCATCATATAGGTCTCTGCTTTATATAGATCGTTATGATTTCACTTACGCATTTTTCGCCACATACTTGGTACCTGTTGTACTGACCTCCTTCGGGGGGCTGCGTTCATGCCGCAGGTAGAGGTACATCGGTTGTCGATCCTCGCTTCTAGGATCACAAATCAGCATTTTGGGAAGCTCCGTTTCTCCGGAGGCTTATCTTTTGGTATGTTACCCTGAGTCTGTAAGTTCTTGTACATTCGTGGCACGGCGGGCCCGTCCCGCCATAGTTGTCGTTACATTCTTAGAGGTCTGTAGTACTGTTGTGGGCAGGGTTTGTAAAAAGGATTAAACTGTTCAAACTTTGTATTTATATATATGCCGAAAGGCGACTTTCTCTCAGATAAAATGTGTTTCATTTTACAGTTGTTTCATGTCTTGTTTTTATGTTCGTGATTACACTGATGTATGACTACTGGGTGCGGGTAAGGCACTACCACGCCGAACGGTCGCGACAAAAGTGGTATCGAGCGCTTAATCCTCGGAAAGTGTCTACGGCATCGTGTTCAGTAGAGTCTTGATTATCGGTGTGTTGTGCACCACATCTATAATCGTGAGGTCTGCAGGACATTTAGGATTGGTTTCCATTCTTCTCATTCCGAGATCGTGCCTTAGATCTGTTGTAAGTTGGACCCCTCTGACGTATTTCGTTTTCACCAGTTATGCCTCCGCGCAAGGCAACCCGGGCCCAGATGGGCAAGGCAGCTGAGGGAGCTGTTGGTAGGTTACAGAGGAGTTCGAGGGCGCAGGCCCGGTCATTACCTGAGATAGTGCTTCAGACGGCGAGTTTTGCGACGCCACCGCCCAAAGAGTTTAGGAGCGCAGCGGTGGTCGCTAAGACCACGATACTGAGCCTCCACCCCACACCTGAGCAGAGGAGATGTGTTATACCCCGTATTCTCAGGGTATGTATGCGAGGACGTACGTACGAGAGCGACAGAAAAATTGGAAAGGAAGAAAGAGGTGATTCTTCCACGGAAAAAGTTTCCGGTTTTTGTAAGGAAAATGTTCGTTGAAGGTTGGGTTCCTGATTTGGAATTTGGGCTTTAGATTATATTAGAATTATGGAATTTTATTTTTGGAAATGGTCACGTGGGGCCCACGGGAGAAATTTACGGTTTTGTGGGGCCCACTTTGTTTTCGAGATTTTGGCCATTGTGGATATTTTTCGGAAGACGTTTTATGAGGGCCATTAGGAGGGTGACACGTGTCACCCCCGCCTAGGTGGCTCGGGCCGAATGACATTTGTGCACAACACCTTGCTAGAGTCGTTTTTGGCGAAACGCTTTACATAACTTGCGAGGAAAATTCGCTATGTCTTTTCTTATTTTTATGGATTTTTCCGAGAGACGAAACATTTTGGACCAACGGGAGGGTGATATGTGTCACCTCACATTGAAGCAAGTGGAGTGCTTTGGGCGATTTGGGCGCCCAAGAGGACGTTGGCCTCGCATAATCGTTCCTTGTTTTGGCCTTGTTTTGTGCCTTGTTTTGTGGCTTGTTTGGTGCAATGTTTTGTGGAGTAGGGTTAGGTGACTTGGCTTGATCAAGGCCATACACTTGCCTTGCACATGGCTTGATCTTGGCCATTGGTTGGCCTTTGGCTTTCCTATAAATACCCTCTCAAGACTTCATTCATCCAAAAATCTTCCAAGTCTTGGAAACCCTCCCCTCCTCTTGTTGACTCTCGTCCCAAGAGCCCCTCTCCCCTAAAAATTGGCCTTGGCCGAAACCTCCTCCTCTTCCCTTTGGTGTGGCCGAGAGGTACTACCCTCCCTCATGTGGTGCTAGCCGGGGTACCCCCTAGCCTAGTTGTTTCGTATAAATACACCCCCTCTTGGTAGAAATACTCGAGTATTGTTATAATGCCCAAAATACCTTAGCCTTTACCTTGTTGTATTCCAAAAGTTACCTCTTACGTAGAGCCCTAAATACTACCTTTTGTCCTTTTAGTCTCAAACCGAAACCCTAAGGAAATCTTCATAGTTGGTTGAAGTATTTGAGTAGAAGTTGGTTAGAACTTCTAAGGGTTGTTTGGAGCGGATTGGAGCGCACGGAGTAGGAGCTAAACCTTGCTCAGGATCGACATTATAACTTGGATAATTTTGGGCTTGTCGAGGTAAATAATCTTGTCCCCCTTTTGTAATTGGAAATTACATGTTAGAATATATAGTTGAAGTATACTATATATAGAACTAAACTTAGTATTGTGGCAATGTCTTTTGACTTAAGCCTGAAGAATATAGAACTGAACTGAATAGTAATTACATAGATCGTATTCTGAGACTGTGTAGTATTATCGTAGTAGAATTGTACACGCCCAAGAACGTGTAAACCCCCGGTTTGCTTGGTAGCCTCAATAGTCGAGAGAGATTTACGCTGTGGTGTGAGGTGTCGCGAATTTTCTCAGAGAAAGATGGGAACTTGTGTTTAAGAGTTAATAGACGTTTGAGGCCTTTATAGGTGAAAGTACTAAGAATAGAGTATTCTACTCGATGAGTGTAAAGGTATAGCAAGCTTGTAGTACTTGGAGCTTTTGCTTATTGTCGATAATCGTCGCGAGGTAGGTGAACCTCTTCATATCTCTTCTAGCATGATATGTGTGAACTATGTAGTACGGTAGACGCATACGTGTTAATTGTAATTGATTGTTGTAAAACATAAAGTGTTATAACGCTTTATGGGAAGTTGGTTATAACGACTTTATGTAGGTAAGAAACGGGTTGTGGCTTTTAAAGGATAACTGATTTTATTTATAACTTGCTTGTGCGTTATAATAAAAATTGAATTATTTTAAAAGATTTATTAATCGTTTTTAAAGAAGTGTAGTACTGTGTTTTGAAAACTTAAGAGTTATGCTAGCTTTATGGGAAGTTAGGTATAACGGCTTAAGAATGTTTTATCGATTTCGAAATCGAATGTGTATCGACAAACCATCGCAATGATATAAAAGGAAAATGATCGACTAATGAATTGTATTATTAAAACCAGTAGAAACCTCCATCCGCATAGAAACTAAGATAAGACAAAATGATATTACATTTTCTAGATCATGGTCATTGTAATAAGAATGTTGTAAACAAGAATAACCTACTCACGTGAGACATATATTACTCAATTGTTCTAAAAGGAATCAAGTGATTAAGTTTGGGAACTATGAAACCATTTGAAAATGAGAAGCTTGAGTAATTGAAACTAGGCAAACCGAACTTAGGAAAAGAATGTTGTTACTTGATTTTGAAAAGGAATGTGGGTTGGTCATTCTAATACTACGTATCGGGTGACTTTATAAAAGTAATGGATCTCCTTTAAAAGAACTTAACGTATGTAGTACTTGGGGTTAAAACCCGGACTTTGGCATAAAATGAAAGTACTTTGAGTTGTGTGAAACTTGCCTATGCTTGTTGTTGTAAAACTTGCCTATGCTTGTTGTTGTGAAACTTGCCTATGCTTGTGATGATAGCCTTTGTTGTGCGTGTGGTATTTCGTGTTACCGCCTCTCGACAGGCCTGGCCAACTTGTCGAGAACTTACTTGGACGCGTCCGCGGTGATGGAGAATTCCACGTATGTTTCCATTTTGATTCTTGTCTTGTTGTTGATGTCACATGGACATGTCTACACCGACGCAGATTCCGGCACGCGGCCACGCGCCGTTGATTACCGATATATGGTTATTACCGCAACATGGACGTGTTCACACCGACGCAGATTCGGGCATGTGGCCACGCGCAGGGTTGACCACCCAAAGATATTGTTATTGAGGTTACACGGGCATGTCTACACCGGCGCAAAGATTCCGGTACGTGTGGCCACGCGCCTTGTTATTATTGTTGCATCACGGACA
The DNA here is from genome assembly GCA_029844215.1 of Przewalskia tangutica. Classification (NCBI taxonomy): domain Eukaryota; kingdom Viridiplantae; phylum Streptophyta; class Magnoliopsida; order Solanales; family Solanaceae; genus Przewalskia; species Przewalskia tangutica. The sequence continues at coordinate 64,816,555 of CM056722.1, read as the reverse complement.
TGTCTACACCGATGCAAAGATTCGGGGCACGCGCCATGATGCGAACATGATGCATGTTGTGGCGTGAGACCCATAGTTATATTTGAGTGGTGGCTTTGGCGTGAGTCCTCGATTTGACTACTTTTATGTTGCTGCATCGTATTTTGGTTATCATACATGTCTCCTGCTTTTTAGGCTATTATGATTTCATTTACAGTATTTGACAGTTTCACATACTTGGTACCTGTTGTACTGACCTCCTTCGGGGGGCTGCGTTCATGCCGCAGGTAGAGGTACATCGGTCGTGGATCCCCGCTCTTAGGATCTCATTTCAGCGTGTTGGAAAGCTCCGCTCCGTCGGAGGCTTATCTTTGGTATGTTTCCCTGAGTTGTAGGTTCTTGTACATTCAGGGGTATGGCGGGGCCCTGTCCCGTCATAGTTGTTGTAAATCTTAAGTGCAGAGTACCGTGTGGTTTGTAAAGGATAACTGCTCGTTTTTTTATGTATATATACCGAAGGCAATCGTTTGGGTTGGCTCGCTTATTTATCATGTCTCTCATTTCATGATTAAAGTTTTTATTTCCGCCGTTTTCTCGATGTTGTATCGCCAGGTGCCCGGGTAAGGCACCACGGGCCCTGCACGGACGCAAGTGGTATCGAGCGCTTAGTCTCGGAAAGTGTCTACGCACCGTGTCTAGTAAGTCTTGATTATCGGTGTGCGCACCACATCTATAATCGTGAGGCTATAGGACATGTAGGATTGGTTTCTATTCTTCTCATTCCGAGATCGTGCCTTAGAGCCGAGTTGTAAGTTGGACCCTCCGATGTGTTTCATTTTACCGCTTATGCCTCCGTGGCGAAAGGCCCGTGGGCAAGGCGGCCGAGGGAGTCGCTAGTGGGATCTGAGAGCACGAGGGCGCATCCCGGCCAAGACTGAGAGTGCTTACGACGGCGAGTTTCGCGACGCCGCCAAAGACCAAATAGGTTTAGAGCGCGGCCGTGGTCGATGAGACTACATGACGAGCCTCCAGTCCCGCCTGGAAGCGGGGAGATGGGTCACGAGAGATGGCCCGATTATTGGCCGTGGTTGTGGCTGATATGAGGACAGCCGGATGCGCGCCGGTTCCAAAGAGACTGTGGTGCACCCGAGCAGATAGTTTGAGGCTACGTGACTTTATGAGTTGTAGCCCGGCAGAGTTTTATGGGTCGAGGCCTGAGGATGAGACGCAGGAGTTCATGCGTCAGTTACAGAGGATCATGCGGGTGTTCAAGGCTTCAGAGACCGTGACGCCCGGATCTTTCGTCAGATCGGCCGCGTGATACCGCGATCGATCGTTTGATTCGTGGAGCTTTCGGGAGAGCATGCACTCCAGCAGATGGGATGAGTTTTCGGGGCTTTTCTCACGCACTTCGCCTCCGCAGATGAGGAGGGCACGCCGACAAATTTTTGTTACCGAGGCAGAGAGGCGACCGTCGGGAGTACAATGTCGAGTTCGATTCTTTGGCTCGATATGTCCTCGCGCTTGTTGCAGATATGGAGGATAGGGTGCATCGCCACGCCACCGGGCTAGATGATTATATGGCCGAAGTCTTGTGCGGGTGTTTCTCTTCACCGGCATGGACATTGCCCGCATTCGTGCTCATGCACTGGGTGCGAGGAGCGCAGATCGACGCAGGACCGCCACAGTGAAGGCCAAGACGGCCGGATATTTTGGCGACTTTCGAGGCGGACCGCCGCCAAGAAGAGACTAGTTATGTACCTCGCCATTGCAGTGGTCCTCCGCAGCCTTCGGGACCCTTGGGATATTCGAGGAGCGTGTCGTGGCTCCTGTGTTTGAATGTTCGGGAGTAGGTGTTGGCAGATGCACCCCTACCTCGGTGTGGTCGATGTGGTAGACCGCATTTCGGGAGTGTCGAGTACGAGGAGCTTGTTATTCTGCGCCAACAGGGCCATATGACGAGAGACTGTCCGACTGTGGGTAGCGCTGTAGGATAGCACAGACTACTAGAGCGCCATGGGCCACCAGAGAGGTCGCGTGGAAGTTCCGCTTTAGCGGTCCTTGAACCGCCTAGTTTCGTATATCCTTAACCACAGATACTTGTATGTATTGTTGTTAATGATGTGTTAAGTGTTATGTTCGGATAGCTTTGTGCTAAATGTGATTTAGACACCGGTTATTGTAGAAGGTAAGTGGGGGCATGGTAAGTGTGAACCCTAGACTCATCACGATTGAGACCTTAGAGGTAAGGTCGTCTTGAGTAAAAGATTCGTTTTATGTTTGACCTTTATCAGAGTACGTAGTATACGTGGGTTTTATTTGTGTGATAAGTCCATGGGTAGTGTGAGATGGAAGTGGTAGCTTTCATGATGTGATTTAGCAGGATTGTTCCGTCGGGAACGAGGGCTTGACGCGATTGTGGGTCGGGTTGAGGACGTGATACGGGTCAACCCGTAGCCCGGATTAAGGTGGGGTCAGTTCTGGGTGGTCCCGCCAGGTGGTAGGGTCACGAGGATGCTAGGCCCAAGTTTGTATGATCATCGTATGAGTTCGTGGACGCGTTCGACCAGAAGCGGTTTGTAAAGGCCGGGAATGGCCTTAAGGAAGTTTGAGGTTAGTAAGATGACCAAGTTTGGAGGTAGTGACTCCAGAGATTTTTGGGAACGGAAGTAATGACTGAAGTATGGTACGTACTGGGAGAGTTCAAGTGTTCGAGAAGGGCACGACGAGTAAGGAAGGAAGAGAACGTGTGTTATTTCGTGGCCAAGCTGTGGCGTTGACAACTTGTTAGAGGAACTTCATCGATATCCGTCTTGAGAAGGAACATTCGGGACGAATGTTTCTAAGGAGGGGAGAATGTTATACCCCGTATTCTCAGGGTATGTATGCGAGGACGTACGTACGAGAGCGACAGAAAAATTGGAAAGGAAGAAAGAGGTGATTCTTCCACGGAAAAAGTTTCCGGTTTTTGTAAGGAAAAATGTTCGTTGAAGGGGATTGGGTTCCCAGATTTGGAATTTGGGCTTCTTAGATTATATTAGAATTATGGAATTTTATTTTTGGAAATGGTCACGTGGGGCCCACGGGAGAAATTTACGGTTTTGTGGGGCCCACTTTGTTTTCGAGATTTTGGCCATTGTGGATATTTTTCGGAAGACGTTTTATGAGGGCCATTAGGAGGGTGACACGTGTCACCCCCGCCTAGGTGGCTTGGCCGAATGACATTTGTGCACAACACCCGGTTAGAGTCGTTTTTTGACGAAACGTTTTACATAACTTGCGAGGGGAAAATTCCGGCTATGTCTTTTCTTATTTTTGCGGATTTTTCCGAGAGACGAAACATTTTGGACCAACGGGAGGGTGATACGTGTCACCTCACATTGGAAGTGGGGTGCTTTGGACGATTTGGGCGTCCAAGAGGGACGTTTGGCCTTGCACAATTGGTTCCTTGTTTTGGCCTTGTTTTGTGCCTTGTTTTGTGGCTTGTTTGGTGCAATGTTTTGTGGAGTAGGGTTAGGGTGACTTGGCTTGATCAAGGCCATACACTTGCCTTGCACATGGCTTGATCTTGGCCATTGGTTGGCCTTTGGCTTTCCTATAAATACCCCCCTCTCTTGATGCGTTCATTGATCCGAATATCTTCCAGGTCTTGGAAACCCTCCTCCTCTTGTTGACTCTCGCCCAAGAGCCCCTCTCCCTAAAAATTGGCCTTGGCGAAACCTCCTCTTCCTTTGAGGTGGGAGAGGTACTACCCTCCCCCCTTTGTGGTGCTAGTCGAGGGGTACCCCCCCCCTAGCCTAGTTGTTTCGTATAAATACACCCCCCCTCTTGGTAGAAATACTCTCCGAGTATTGTTATAATGCCCAAAATACCTTAGCCTTTACCTTGTTGTATTCCAAAAGTTACCTCTTTACGTAGAGCAGGAAATACTACCTTTTGTCCTTTTAGTCTCAAACCGAAACCCAAGGAAATCTTCATAGTTGGTTGAAGTATTTGAGTAGAAGTTGGTTAGAACTTCTAAGGGTTGTTTGGAGCGGATTGAGCGCACGGAGTAGAGCTAAACCTTGCTCGGGATCGACATTATAACTTGGATAGTTTTGGGCTTGTCGAGGTAAATAATCTTGTCCCCCTTTTGTAATTGGAAATTACATGTTAGAATATATAGTTGAAGTATACTATATATAGAACTAAACTTAGTATTGTGGCAATGTCTTTTGACTTAAGCTCAAGAATATAGAATCGAATCAAGTAATTACATAGGACGTGTTACATGAACTGTGTAGTATTGCTGTAGTAGAATTGTACACGCCCGTTAAGCGTGTAAACCCCCGGTTTGCTTCGTAGCCACCAATAGTCGAGGAGATTTACGCTGTGTGTGAGGGCCGAATTTTCTGTAGAAAGATGGGAACTTGTGTTTAAGAGTTAATAGACGTTTGTGGCCTTTATAGGTGAAAGTACTAAGAGTAGCGTATTCTACTCGAGGAGTGGAAAGGGCCAGGTTGTAGTACTTGGAGCTTTTTGCTTATTGTCGATAATCGTCGCGAGGTATGTGAACCTCTTCCTATCTCTTCTAGCATGATATGTGTGAACTATGTAGTACGGTAGACGTATATGTGTTAATTGTAATTGATTGTTGTAAAACATAAAGTGTTATAACGGCTTTATGGGAAGTTGGTTATAACAGCTTTATGTAGGTAAGAAAATGGGTTGTGGCTTTTAAAGGATAACTGATTTGATTTATAACTAGCTTGGGCGTTATAATAAAACTTGAAGTATTTTAAAAGATTTATGAATCGTTTTGAAAGAAGTGTAATCTTGGTTTTGAAAACTTAAGAGTTATGCTAGCTTTATGGGAAGTTAGGTATAACGGCTTAAGAATGTTTTACTGATTTCGGAAATCAGAATGTGTATCGACAAACCACTGCAGCGATATAAAAGGAAAATGTACTGACTAATGAATTGTATTATTAAAACCAGTAGAAACCTCCATCTGCATAGAAACTAAGATAAGACAAAATGATATTACATTTTCTAGATCATGGCTGCTGTAATAAGAATGTTGTAAACAAGAATAACCTACTCTCACGTGAGACATATATTACTCAATTGTTCTAAAAAGGAATCAAGTGATTAAGTTTGGGAACTATGAAACCATTTGAAAATGAGAAGCTTGAGTAATTGAAACTAGGCAAACTGGAACTTAGGAAAAGAATGTTGTTACTTGATTTTGAAAAGGAATGTGGGTTGGTCATTCTAATACTACGGGTATCGGGTGACTTTATAAAAGTAATGGATCTCCTTTAAAAGAACTTAACGTATGTAGTACTTTGGGGTTAAAAACCCGGACTTTGGCATAAAATGAAAGTACTTTGAGTTGTGTGAAACTTGCCTATGCTTGTTGTTGTAAAACTTGCCTATGCTTGTTGTTGTGAAACTTGCCTATGCTTGTGATGATAGCCTTTGTTGTGCAAGTGTGGTATTTCTGTGTTACCGCGTCTCTCGATAGAGGGCCGGTCAACTTGTTGAGAACTTACTTGGACGTCTTTGGCGGTGACGGAGAATTCCACGTATGTTTCCATTTTGATTCTTGTCTTGTTGTTGATGTCACATGGACATGTCTACACCGACGCAGATTCGGTGCACGCGCCACGGCCGGTTGATTACCCGATATATGGTTATTGCCGCAACATGGGCGTGTCTACACCGTCGCAAGATTCCGGGCGTGTGGCTACGCGGTAGGGTTGACCACCCAAAGATATTGTTATTGAGGTTACATGGGCATGTCTACACCGATGCAGATTCGGGTACGTGGCCATGCGGCCTTGTTATTATTGTTGCATCATGGACATGTCTACACCGATGCAGTATTCCGGGGGCATGCGGCCATGATGCGAACATGATGCATGTTGTGGGCGTGAGACCCATAGTTATATTTGAGTGGTGGCTTTGAGGGCGTGAGTCCCTGACTTGACTACTTTTATGTTGCGTACTGTATTTTGGTTATCATACATGTCTCGCTTTTAGGCTATTATGATTTCATTTACAATATTTGTGCTTTCACATACTTGGTACTGTTATCGACCTCCTTCGGCTGCGTCATGCCGCAGTAGAGGTACATCGGCCGTGGATCCCCGCTCTAGGATCTCATTTCGTGTTGGAAAGCTCCGTTCCGTCGGAGGCTTATCTTTGTATGTTTCCTGAGTTGTAGGTTCTTGTACATTCGGGGTATGGCGAGGCCCCGTCCGTCATAGTTGTTGTAAATCTTAAGGTGCAGAGTGCTGTGGCGGTGGTTTGTAAAGGATAATCGTCGTTTTTTTATGTATATATACGAAGGCAAATCGTTGTTGCTTGTTTATTTATCATGTCTCTATTTCATGATTAAAGTTTTTATTTCCGCTGGTTTTCTCGATGTTGTATCGCTAGGGTGCCCGGTAAGGCACGACCACGCCCGAAGCATACGGACGCTGAGATGGGTTACAAAGAGATGGCCCGCCATCGCCGAGATCGCGCTGACATGACGATAGGTCGGACGCAGCAGTTCCAGAGCACCGTGGTTCACCCGAGATCGGATAGTTTGAGGCTACGGACTTTCCGAGTTGTAGCCCGCCGAGTTCTACGTCGAGGCACGAGGATGATCCGCAGGAGTTCATTCGGCGATTCTGCCGGATCATGAGAGTGATCAAGGCTTCGAGACCGAAGTCGGTGGTCTTAGGTTCGCGACGGTTGCGTGATCTCGCAATGATCGTTTGATTCGTGAACTGTCCCGGGAGAGTATGCACTTCCACCGTTTGGGGACGAAGTTCTCGTGGGCATTTCTTGCACATTTCTTGCCTCCACGGATGAGAAGGGCTCGGGCCGGCGATTTTTGACGTTGAGGCGAACCCGCGCATTCCGAGTACAATGTGGAGTTTGATTCATTAGCTCGGTACGTCCCCGCATTGGTAGCTGATATGGAGGACAGAGTACACCGCTACGTCACCGGGCTAGATGACTACTTGGCAGAGGCTTGTTCGGGTGTAGCTCTTCAGCCGGGCATGGACATTGCCCGCACGCAGCCACGCACTGGGTGTGAGGAGGAGAGGTCGACGGAATGACCAAGATCGCGTAAGAGGCCGTAACAACAGGTCTTTTGGCGACTTTCGAGGCGGATCGCCTCGCAGCAGACTAGTTATGCGCCTCCGCCAAGACTGAGTGGTCCTCCACAATCTTCGTGGCATCCAGAGTATTCAGTGAGCGGTCGTGGCTCCAATGGTTCAGATTTTCGAGAGCGGTGTTAGCCACCAAGCCACCCTACCTCGTTGTGACCGATGTGGTAGACTCCATTTTGGGGAGTGTCGTGCTAGTTCGGGAGTTTGTTTTACATGCGGCCAGCAGGGCCATTTTGCGAGAAACTGTCCGACCGGAGGTAGCATCGCGGGCAAAGATGCATCACGGATCTATGGCTGGTTCATCACCTTCTACAGCTATGCGCCCTGCAGGGCAGGACTGTGATTAGAGAAAAGCGGTAGAGACAGGTATATCCTTAACCCTCTAGAGTTTTGTATGCTTGATATGATGATCTTATTGTGTGCTATGTACGGATAGCGTTGTGTTGTTTGTGAGTTAGAAAACATGGTTAGTTGGAAGGTTAAGTGGGGGCAGGGAAGGTGTGAACCTTAGAATATTTCACGATTGAGACCTTAGATGTAAGGCCGTCTTGAGTAAAGGATTTTGCAAATGATCCTTGTCGGAGTGCATTATATGCCTAGAATGTATTAGTGTGATAAGTCCATGGGTAGTGTGAGATGGAAGTGGTAGCTTTCATGATGTGAATTAGTAAGATTATTCCGGATCGAGAAACAAGAGAGTTCGGCACGATGGAGGGTCGGGTTGAGGACATATTGCGGGTCAACCCGTGAGTCCGGTTAAGGTGGTCGTTCTGGTGGTCCTCCAGTGGTAGGGTCACGAGGTGCTAGGCCCAAGTTTAGGTAACCATCGTATGAGTTCGTGGATGTTTTCGACCAGAATCGGATCGCGAAGGCCGAACGCCTTTAAAAGAGATCGAGGCTAGTAAGACGACCAAGTTTGGAGGTAGTGACTCGCAGATTTTGGAACCAAGGCGATAATCGGAAGTATGGTACGTATACTAGAAGAGTTCAAGTGTTCAAGAAGGGTACGACGAGTAAGGAAGGAAGAGAACATGTGTTATTTTGTGGCCAGGTGTGGCATTGGCAACTTGTTATGAGGAACTTTATCGTTATCTGCTTGAGAAGGAACATTCGACGAATGTTTCTAAGAGGGGAGAATGTTATACCAGTATTTCCAGTATGTACGTGAGGCGCACGCATAAAAGTTTAAGCCTTAAGTAGGCAAAGTGGCGAAATTTGTACACAACTAGCGAAAAGAGTCGTTTTTCCGACGAAACGCTTTTCGGATTTCAGAAGGGAAAATACGGCTATGTCATTTATAATTTTTGCGGATTTTTCCGAGAGATGAAATATTTTGGACCAACGAGAGGGTGACACTTGTCACCCAAGTGGACGACAATCCAAGGGATTTCTTGGCACGTTTTTTTAGCTTCTTTTTGTCAAGGAGTTGGTAGGATATTTTGTGTAGTTGATGAGCAAGTGGGACCCACAAACACATGTCCAAATCTTGACCCTCCACTTGCCCCCCCCCTTGGCTTGATCTTGGCCATTGAATGTCCTATAAATACCCCTAAGTTGAAGGATTTCTTCATCCAAAATCATTTCTCCAAGTCTTGAAATCCCTCCCTTTGCTAGAAGTGTTCGCCAAGCTTCTCCCCACCCCCTTGAGAAGGCTTCGCCGAACCCCTTGCCTAGTTGTTTTAGATAATACCCCCTTGGTAGAAAAATACTCTCAAGTATTGTTACTATTCCCAACTACTTTAGCCCAAATACCTTGTAGTACTTTCCAAAGTTACCTCTATACGTAGAGTCTAAAATACTACTATATTTCCATTAGTCACTAAACGAAACCCTAAGGAAAATCTTCATAGCCGTTGAAGTATTAAGAAGAAGTTGCGTAGAACTTCTAAGGGTTGTTTGGAGCGGGTTGAGTGCACGAGTAGAGCTTAACCTTGCTCAGATCGACATTTAATCTTGGATAATTTTGGGCTTATCGAGGTAAATACTTAGTCCTTATATTGTAATTGGAAATTACATCTTGTAGTTGTATAGAAATGTATATAAGATACATAGAAGGATATTACTAAGAGAATTGAACTGTAATAGAAGGATATTAAAGAAGAAGGTTAAATCAGCATTTACATAGTGATCAGTATTCTGAAGAGATCGTGTAGTTTGGCGGATAGGAAGTCTTGCCAATTTTCCGTAGAATAAAGGAATCAGATCTAGAAGTATTTTGCGTAATAGTCTAGACGTTGATAGACTCTTATGACCGATATAGGTTGAAGATCGCGAGTAGCGTATTCTACTCGGCGGTGGAAAAGGCTAACGGACTACGATTTTTGGAGCGTTTTGCTAATAGTCGATAATCGTCGCGAGGTATGTGATTCTTCCTATACTCTTGAGCATGATATTTTAAAAGTATATATATATATAGTACTAGAAGCGACGTTTTAATCGAACGTAACTTTACGCAATGTCTTTGAATTAAGCCTGAATAATAAGAATCTTGAAGTATTTCAGAAGAATTAAGAAACCTTTTTGAAAGAAGAGTAACACTTGGTTTTAAAAGCTTAAGAGTTATACTAGCTTTATGGGAAGTTAGGTATAACGACTTAAGAAAGATAAAAAGAATGGGTTATTGATTTTAGAAGTTAAGAGACTTGATCTCAAAAGATAAGAGACTTGACTTAATTGAACTGATATGAATTTTGTTAAAAAGTGTGAAACCTCATTCGTGAGTAATGAGTACTTGGTTTGTAAAAGGAATAATGTTTTACTGATTTCGGAAATGAGAATAAGTATCGAACAAACCACAGCAGCGTTAATAAAGGGAAATGTATTGACTAATAAAGTATTATTAAAACCAGTAGAAACCTCCATCTGCATAGAAGCTAAGATGAGACAAAATGATATTACATTTCCTAGATCATGGCTGCTCTAATAAGATTGTTATAAACAAGAAAAACCTACTCACACATAAGGCATATATTACTCAACTGTTTTTAAAAGAGAATCATGTATTTAAACGATTAAGACTATGAACTACGAAACCTTTCGAAAATGAGAAACTTGAGCATCTGAAATTAGGCAAACTTGAACTTTTGAAAAGAATGTTGTTACTTGACGTTGTTCTAAAAAGTGTAAGCCACTTGGTTTAAAATAGTATAAAGTACTTGATTTTAAAACATGAACGTATTTGGTACTACGGATAATAGTATCGAGTTGTTTTTACGTAAAAAGAGGTCTTTTTGAAAGGATAATTGTATGTAGTACTTTGGGGTTAAAACCCGGATTTGTTGTAATAAAATAAATGTCTGTGAGTATGATTAAACTTGCCTATGCTTGTGGTGATAGCCTTTGTTGTGCAAGTGTTGTATTTCTGTGCTACCGCGTCTCTCGTTGGAGGGCCGGCTATTTGATTGATTGATGGACATACTGACACGATGGGTGGCCCACGGGTATGCTTCCACTAATCGATCCTTTTGACATACCGACACACGGGGTGGCCCACGGGTATGCTTCCTTTAGGAGTGTTATCTTGTTATTGGCTTGGACATACTGACACGATGGGTGGCCCACGAGTATGCTTCCATTCTGATTGTTATCTTGTTATTTCCTTTTGGACATACTGACACGATGGGTGGCCCACGGGTATGCTTCCATTAGGAGTGTTATCTTGTTATTGGCTTGGACATACTGACACGATGGGTGGCCCACGAGTATGCTTCCATTCTGATTGTTATCTTGTTATTTCCTTTTGGACATACTGACACGATGGGTGGCCGGGTATGCTTCCATTAGGAGTGTTATCTTGTTATCGCTCGGACATACCGACGATGGGTGGCCCGAGTATGCTTCCATTCTGATTGTTATCTTGTTATTTCCTTTGGACATACTGACACGATGGGTGGCCCACGGGTATGCTTCCATTAGGATGGTTCCATGGCCATGCTTATACCGAGGTAAGATGTCGGGGCATGCGGCCGTTGTGCGGGTTATATTTGAGTGATGACTTGAGGGCGTGAGTCCCTGTCTTGACATGACTGCTTTTATATTGTGAACTGTAGTTTGGTCATCATATAGGTCTCCTGTTTTATATAGACTGTTATGATTTCACTTACAGTATTTTTCAGTTTCACATACTTGGTACTGTTGTCGACCTCCTCGGGCTGCGTTCACGCCGCAGTGAGTACATCGGTTGTCGATCCTCGCTTCTAGGATCACAAATCAGCGTTTTGGGAAGCTCCGTTTCTCCGGAGGCTTATCTTTTGGTATGTTACCCTGAGTCTGTAAGTTCTTGTACATTCAGGGGCATGGCGGGGCCCTGTCCCGCCATAGTTGTCGTTACATTCTTAGAGGTGCATGAAATCTTGTTGTGGGCAGGGTTTGTAAAAAGGATTAAACTGTTCAAACTTTGTATTTATATATATGCCGAAAGACGACTTTCTCTCAGATAAAATGTGTTTCATTTTACAGTTGTTTCATGTCTTGTTTTTATGTTCCGCTGATTACTCTGATGTATGACTACTTGGGTGCCCGGGTAAGGCACCAGTCACGGGCCCCGGAACGGGTCGTGACACATACACTCTTTAAAATCATACCGCTTAAAACTTCATAATCCTTAAAAGACAATCAAGTTTGTAGTCTTAAAACTTCATAACCTACATTCTTTAAAGCCCATTTACTTATACTTATAAAATCATATAACCTCCACTTTTAAAATCAATCCCCTTTTCACATATAAATTCAAGTCATTTTCGAACATAAAATCCACTTACTTACTTTAAATAAATCAAGACACATAACTTTAAATCAAATCTCATAATGTTACACCCCGTAAGTCCAGGACATGTATAAGAGAAGGTATGTAAGGAATCAAGACTTGGAAATTGGTACGAAAGGAAGAATTGTTTTTCCGACAGAAAATCTTCCGAGCGTCGGAAAGGAAAAATGTTCGTTGAGGAGAATTAGATTCTCAAAATGTATTATTTGAAGAGTATGGAACTTATTAACCTTATGGAAATTAATTTTTACGGATTTGGTCACGTGGGGCCCACCCGAGGAATTTTACGTTTTGTGGGGCCCACGAGGGTTACGAAATTTTATGGACGAATGAGAGGGCGACATGTGGCACCCTGTTATACCCCGTATTTCCAGAGTATGTACGTAAGGACGTACGTAGAAAATTTGAACTTGAGAATTAGGCTTGGCCGAATTAACTTTGTTCACAACACCCGGTTAGAGTCGTTTTTAAACGCTTTTCACGACTTTCGATGGGAATTTTCGGCTATGTCATTTTTAATTTTATGGATTTTTCCGAGAGACGAAACATTTTGGACCAACAAGAGGGCGACACTTGTCACCCTCTCATTGGAACACCTTGGGCGGAAATTGTGGTGGCCGAAAGTGTGGCCTTTGTGGTCAAGGGTTGGTAGGATATTTTTGTGGTAGTTGGCTAGTGTGCACTTGGCAAGATCTTGGCCCTACACTTGCTATGCACTTGGCAAGATCTTGGCCCTTGGTTGGCCTTGGCTTGTGCTATACATAACCCTCTCCCTTTGATGAATTCTTCATCCTTTCCACAAATCTTCGAAGTGTTAAAATCCTCCTCTCCCTCTTGTTGACTCTCGTCCAAGAGCCCCTCTCCCCATTTGAAAGGCCCTGGCGAGAGCCCTCTCCCCTCCTAGTAGTGTGGCCGTGGGTACCCCTAGCCTAGTAGTTTTCGTATAAATACCCCCCTCTTGTTAGAAATACTCTCAAAAGTATTGTTATAATGCCCAAATTACCTTAGCCGTATACCTTGTAGTATTCTAAGGTTATACTTATACGAAAAGCCCAGAAATACTATTATACTTCCCTTCCGTAAAAACCGAAACCACAAGGAAAATCTCCATGGTTAGTTGGAGTAATAAGTAGAAGTTGGTTAGAACTTCTAAGGGTTGTTTGGAGCGGGTTGGAGCGCACGAAGTAGGAGCTAAACCTTGCTCAGGATCGACATTTAAACTCGGATAATTATGGGTTTATCGAGGTAAATATCTTGTCCCTCTATTGTAATTGGAAATTACATGTTGTATGATTATATAGTTGAAGTATACTATATATAGAACTGAACGTAGTTATCGGCAATGTCTTTTGACTTAAGCCTGAATAATAAGAAACCTTTTCGAAGAAGAGTCTCGAATGTATTTACATAAGACATTACATGAGACTTGTGTAGCTTTTACGTGGAGTAGAATTGTACCCGTCGGGTTAGATGTATAACCCTTGGTTGGCTTGGTAGCGGCCTCGATAAAGGAGGAGATTTACGCTGCCATGTGTGAGAGGTCTTGCGAATTTTACGTAGAATGTTCTACGTAGGATCTAAATATTAATAAGCGCCTTGTGGCCTTATAGGTCGAGTACTACGCGTGGCACGATCTACTTGGCTTAAGGAGTAGCCGACGGTTGGAGGTACTTGAGCGTTTTGCTATTAGTCGATACTCGCCGCGAGGTATGTGAACCTCTTCCTATCTCTTCTAGCATGATATGTGTGAACTATGTAGTACGGTAGACGCATGTGCTAAATGTATTTGATTGTTTAAAACATAAAGTGTTATAACGGCTTTATGGGAAGTTGGTTATAATAACTTTATGTTGGTAAGAAAATACTTGTGGTTTTAAAAGGTAATCGATTTGAACTATAACCGGCTTGTTATGTGTTAATAAAGAACTTGAAGTTTTTCAAAAGATTTTGAATCATTTCAAAGAAGAAGTAATACTTGGTTTTGAAAACTTAAGAGTTATACTAGCTTTATGGGAAGTTAGGTATAACGGCTTAAGAATGTTTTATCGATTTGGAAATCGAATGTATCGACAAACCACCGCAGCGTTAATAAAAGGAAATGTTTTGTGATTAAGTATTATTAAAACCAGAGAAACTTCCATCCGCATAGAAGCTAAGATGAGACAAAATGATATTTCTAGATCATGGTCTTGTAATAAGATTGTTATAAACAAGAATATCCTACTCACATATAAGGCTTATGTTTCTCAGATAGTTTAAAAGAGAATTATATTCTTAAATGAATAAGACTATGAACTACGAAACCTTTCTAAAGTAAGAAACGTGAACATTGAAATTAGGCAAACTTGGACGTTTGAGAAATAATGTTGTTACTTGATTTTACAAAGAGAAGTGTTTTGCTTTACTTCAAAAGATAATCACTCTAGTTTTCATATACTACGGTATCAGGTGACTTTTGTAAACGTAACGTATCTTTTAAAAGATGATGTATGAAGTACTTTGAGAATAGATACTCGATCTTGTTAATCATACAATAGAATGTACCTTGTGTGTATAACTGGATTGTGTTGGTTTGTGATAGCCTTGTAATACCTTCGTGTTGATTTGATAAGTAATCATATTAGGATGCTACGTGTGTGTTATACCCCGTATTTCCAGAGTATGTACGTAAGGACGTACGTAGAAATTTGAACTTGTGATTTAGGCTTGGCCGAATTCTTTTTGTTCACAACACCCGATTTGAGTCGTTTTTCGACGAAACGCTTCCACGCCTTTCGTAGGGAATTTCCGCTATGTCATTTTTAATTTTGCGGATTTTTAGAGACGAAACATTTTGGATTAACGGGAGGGTGACATGTGTCACCTCACATCGGAAGCAAGGCGGCAACCGCCGAATTGGGCTACATTATGGCCTTGATTTGTGCCTTGTTTTGTGCCTTGTTTTGTGGAGTGTTTTGTGGAGTAGGGTTAGGGTGCACATGGCTTGATCTCGCCCTACACTTGCTATGCACTTGGCAAGATCTTGGCCATTGGTTGGCCTTGGCTTGTGCTATAAATACCCTCTCCCTTTGATGAATTCTTCATCCTTTCCACAAATCTTCTAAGTGTTAAAATCCCTCCTCTCCCTCTTGTTGACTCTCGCCCAAGAGCCCTCTCCCTTTGAAAGGCCCCCTTGGCGAGAGCCCTCTCCCTCCTAGTAGTGTGGCCGTGGGGTACCCCTAGCCTAGTTGCTTGTATAATACCCCTTTGTGGTGTAGAAATACTCTCAAAAGTATTGTTATAATGCCCAAATTACCTTAGCCGTATACCTTGTAGTATTCTAAGGTTATACCTATACGAAAAGCCCGGAAATACTATTATACTTCCCGTCAGTCACAAAATCGAAACCCTAGGAAAATCTCCATAGTCCGTTGGAGTATTGTGTAGAAGTTGGTTAGAACTTCTAAGGGTGGTTTAGAGCGGGTTGGAGCGCTCGGAGTTGGAGCTAAACGATTGCCCAGGATCGACTTTATACTTGGATAATTATGGGCTTATCGAGGTAAATATCTTGTCCCTCTATTGTAATTGGAAATTACATGATTGTTAGACTATAGTTGAAGTATACTATATGTAGAACTGAACGTTGTTGTCGGCAATGTCTTTTGACTTAAGCCTGAATAATAAGAAACCTTTTTGAAAGAAGAGTGATACTTGGTTTCTTTTGAAAACTTAAGAGTTATACTAGCTTTATGGGAAGTTAGGTATAACGGCTTAAGAATGTTTTACTGATTTTGGAAATCGTGATGTATCGACAAACCACCAGCTCATTAATAAAAGGAAATGTTTTGAATAATTAAGTATTATTAAAACCAAGAGAAACTTCCATCCGCATGTAGAAGCTAAGATGAGACAAAATGATATTTCCTAGATCATGGCTGCTGTAATAAGATTGTTATAAACAAGAATATCCTACTCACATAAGACTTATGTTTCTCAGATTGTTTAAAAGAGAATTATATTCTTAAATGAATAAGACTACGAACTACGAAACCTTTCTAAAATAAGAAACGTGAACATTTGAAATTAGGCAAACTCGACGCTTGGAAAATAATGTTGTTACTTGATTTTACAAAGGCAAGTATTTTGGTTTACTTAAAAGATAGTCACTCTATTTTTATATACTACGGGTATTGTGTGACTTTTGACGTACCTTTTAAAGAGTTATTGTATAAAGTACTTTGGGGATTAATTCTAACTTGTTAACTTAAAGTAGAAAGTACCTTGTGTGAATAACTTGATTGTATTGAATTGTGATAGCCGTAATACTTTCGTTGCTTTGATAAGTAATCATGTTAGGATGCTACGTGTGATAGTATCTTGTGATGTTTGTGTAAAGGGTTTTCCCTTGATTGTGCTTCTTAACTATCGGTCGTTATGATAGTATTGGGCCACCATCGTGACATATTCGGAGGTTAAGTCGCCTCCGACGCGGGTAGACTCAAAGTGGTCGATGGACCTATGATTCGAGAATACCTTATGCGGGTGCAGTAGGGCCGCGGAGCTGCGGGAGTTCGTGTTAGTGTCGCGGCCGCTTGTGGTCACGCGGTCCTTGTGGCGTCGCGGACGGCGAGTCCAGACGCCGCCGGGAGTAGCTACCCTCGATGCGGGTTATACCTCACGCGGGCCTATGAGTTTGGCCTATGCGGAGTGCGGGAGTTCGTGGTTAGACGCAGACATCGATATCGGGCAAGTGGCCGCTTTGATCATGTGACGGCCTAGACAGATCTTATGATACGATTCATGACTGGTTGGTACGTGGGTTTTTAGTAGTCTGGCTATGCCTTCGCATTTACCCCGCAGCTTTTATTATGACACGTGGGACACGGTGTTCATGTTTGTTCCTTGGTGCTTTTATATCATGGGATCGCCGCGGTGAGGAAGGTATTCCACGGGCATGATTGATGTTGTGGGCACGAGACCCATTGTTATACTTGAGTGATGACTTGAGGCGCGAGTCCCGACTTGACATCGCTTTGTTGTAATCGTAGTTTGGTTATCATACATGTCTCTCGCTTTATATCGCTATGATTTCATTTACTGATTTATTTTGATTTCACATACTCAAATTTGTTATCGACCTCGCCCGGGCCGCGTTCATGCCGCAGTAAAGGTACACCGCCGTTGATCCTCGCTCTTAGGGTCACAGCGTTTGGGAAAGCTCCGTTTCTCGGAGGCTTATCGCGATATAGTCCTGTTGTTTTAAGTGCTTACATTCGTGGTATGACGGCCCCGCCCGTCGTTGTTGTCATATCATTCGTAAGTGCAGAAATCTTGTTGTGGGCAAGGTGGTTTGTAAAAGGGATTAAACTGGTCATGTGTAAGGGTTGTTATTTATATACATGCCGAACGGCAAGTTTTCTCGACATCGTTTTGTACTTCATTTGTTTCATGTATGTGTTTTAGGTTCCGTGATTACTACGATGTTGTATCACTAGGGTGCCCGGTAAGGCACCACCACGCCCGTGGTTGGTCGTGACAAAAGTGGTATCGAGCCGTTATCTCGGAAAGTGTCTACCGTATCCAGTAGAGTCTTGATTATCGGTGTGTTGTGCACCACACCAATAATCAGGAGGCTATAGGATATTTAGGATTGGTTTCTATTTCTTCTTACTCTGAGATCGTGCCTTAGAGCTGTGTTGTAAGTTGGACCCTCTAACGTATTTCTTTCCCTTACCGATATGCCTCCGCGTAGGGCAAAACCCGGGCCCAGGAGGGCAAGGCAGCCGAGGGAGCTGCGAGTAGAGTTCAGAGGGTTACGTGGGCACAGGCCCAATCATTACCTAGGGTAATGCTTCATTCGGGGATTTCTGCGACGTCACTAGCCCCAGCAGAGTTTAAGCACGGCGACGGCAGTTCCTACTGCGGCCATGATATGTAAACCTTCAGTTCCACGGCCAGAACAGAATATAGATTTCAAGGCGACCGCATTACTAACTATGGATTTGACTACCGAGAGTATATCGATGTATCGCGAGTCTTGATGAATATCAACGAAAAGGTTGTGCAAGAGTAAGTTCTTGATTAGGCTCGAGCATGGCACGTATGCGGGCTTTGCGCGTGAGCGAGACGTGTAGAGATCGACGGGTTAACGAAGGACAGTAGAAGAGGGCCAGAGCAGCAAGGTCCTTTGGTAACTTTCGAGGCGAGTCGCCTCACCAGCAGATTAGATTTGCACATCCACCATGCAGTGGTCTTCCACGGATTTCGTGACGCTCGGTATGCAGGAGTTGGTTAGAACTCCGTGGCTTCCGGTTCATTGGCTGCACGCCATCCCGGGAATGTCGCTTTTAGTTGGTACTTGTTGTACTATGACCGCCGTGGTCCGATGTCGAGAGAGTGTCCTGGTAGAAGGACTTAGCCTTCAGGATCGGTGGGTAGTTCGTCACCTTCCTTAGCTATGCGCCCTACGGGGCAGGTTTGATTAGAACGACTAAGGGGAATGAAGCAGTAGATATAGATATATCCTTAACCCTCTAGAGATCTGTATATGTGATAAGGTGAGTATACCTTAAGTGCTATGTTCTGATAGCAGTGTGTTAGTTGTGATTAGAAATCATGATGGGTTAACCGAGTAAGATTTTGGGGGATAGAGAAGGTGTGGGCCTTAGAGTTTTATACGTAGAGACCTTAGAGGTGAGGCCATCTCGAGAAAAAGGTGTAGTGTTATGTTTGATCCGTATCGGAAGTGCATAGTGCACGTGAGCTACGTTTGGGATAGGTCCCTAAGTAGTGTGGAATGAAAGGGGGTAGTTGAGCTAAGAAGACCGCTAGGTTTTCGTAGCGTGATTAGTGAGAGTTTTTCTTCGTGGAGCTAGCATTGTGCGCGTTGCCGGGTCGGGTTGAGGCCACGTTGCGGGTCAACCCGGCGAGGTTTGGTGGTGGGGTCGGTTGTGGTGGTCCCGTCTTGTGTTAGGTCACGAGGTGTTAGGCCCAGTTTAGTTGACCACCAGACGAGTTCGTGGATGCGTTCGACCGGTGGTTGGGCGATGGGGCAGCCCATCGTGTTCTTTCGGGACCGTTCACTCGGCAGTGTTGTTTTAACAGAAAGGTTGTAAGGCTGCACGGGGTGCCTACCTTCACCTTATGGCAGACAGTGGAGCCCAGGGTACGGCTGTTTTTGTTTCTGGAAGTTTTACCAAACATGTGTTAAGAACTCAGGTGAGTCTCAGAATCGCATTCGCCTCGGGCGGTGCTTGGATTTGAGGATAGTTGTGGGATTGTTGTCTCTGTGGAGGAGTGTTTAGGCTACCATTTCGGTGTTCGGATGTCACCTTTTGAAGCCTTGTAGGGGCGGAAGTGTAAAGTTGCTTGGCCGATTGGTTCGATGTTGGCAAGGTTCGCATACTGGTTCAGCTTGTTCCAGCAGATCGTGGATAGTGTGAAGCTTGTCTAGAAGAAGTTCCGGCTCAGAAATCGTGCGGATAATCGGCGACGCTTAGAGTTGAGTTGACGGTAGTTCTTCTTGAAAGTACCACCACTGACAGGGTGTGACGAGCTTTGGAAAACAGAGGAAACTTAGCCCGAGTTACTTTGGGCCTTTGAGAGTTCATGTGAAGAATAGGCCAGGTTGCCTATATGTTAGCATTTGCCGTCCGACTTAGGAGGCAGGACGTCCGGTCTTCGTATTGTTATGTTCGGAAAGTATCAAGATCCATCCGAATGTTCCCGATTAATGATGCCCACGTAAAGAGATAGTAACCCGAGTTTTGGAAACTAAAGCGACGTAAATGTGGTAAGGGTTCGAGTGTACGGCGACCGTTGATCGATGCAGCCGGCACCATTTGTTGGGTCGTCGGAGCAAGGCTCGCGACAAAGTGACAAAAGTGGTATCATTTTGGTGATGTTAGAGGTGTTTCCTCGTGGACTTGGATGTAAGTTTTTATGTGTGCGGGTGTTTCGTGGCGGATGTGGCAGTTGGTTCTCGTAAGTATAGTAGTGAAGACTATCTTGGCGACGTTGTTTGAGACTTAGAAGGAACATTCGGACGAATGTTTCTAAGGCGAGGAGAATGTTATACCCGTATTTCCGAGTATGCACGTAGCGTGACGAGAAATTTGAATTTGGCTTGTTAGCCGAATTCTTTTGTTCACAACACCCGATTTGAGTCGTTTTTCGACTAAACGCTTCCACTTTCGTAGGGAATTTCCTGCTATGTCATTTTTAATTTTGCATTTTTCCAGAGACGAAACATTTTGGACCAGACCAGAGTGTTATACCGTAGTTCCGTGGTATGTATGCGAGGACGTGCGTGCGAATCTGGCGTAAAGATTGGAAAGGAAGAAAGAGGCGATTTTTCCACGGAAAAGTTTCCGGTTTTGTGAAGGAAAAGGGTTAACGGAATTGATTCGATTTGGTATTCGGACTTCGAATATTAGGAAATTATGGAATTTTATTTTCGAAATGGTCACGCTGGCCCACTTCGAGAAATTCTGATTTTGTGGCCCACTTTGTTTTGAGATTTTGGCCATTGTGGATATTTTCGAAGATGTTTTATTTTGGGCCAATAGGAGGGTGACACGTGTCACCCCGCCTAGGTGGCTCGGCGAATGGCATTTGTGCACAACACCGGTTAGAGTCGTTTTGACGAAACGCTTTACATAACTTGCGAGGGAAAATTCCGGCTATGTCTTTTCTTATTTTTATGGATTTTTCGAGAGACGGAACATTTTGGACCAACGAGAGGGCTGCACTTGGCACCCTCTCATTGGTGGGCAAGGTGGGCGGCACATGGGACGATTTGGTGGTGTCAAGTGGTAGATATTTTGGTAGATATTTGTGAGGGTTTTAAGGAGTAGGGACTAGGGGCACTTGGGCATATCTTGGCCCTACACTTGTGTAGCACTTGGCTAGATCTTGGCCATTGGTTGGCCTTGGCTTGTAGTATAAATACCCTCCCTTTGATGAACTTCTTCATCCATAAATTTGCCTAAGTCTCAAAGCTCTCCTTCTCCTCCCATTGTGTTGAGTTCGGCCAAGGGCCTCCTGTGGTCGAGCACCACTCTAGGGTGCTAGCCGAGAGTGTACCCCACTGCCTAGTTGCTTTCAGATAATACCCCTTTGTGGTGTAGAAATACTCTAAAGTATTGTTATAATGCCCAAATTACCTTAGCCGTATACCTTGTTGTATTCTAAGGTTATACCTATCTGAAAAGCCCAAATACTATTATACTTCCGTCAATACAAAATCGAAACCCTAGGAAAATCTCCATAGTCTGTTGGAGTATTGTGTAGAAGTTGGTTAGAACTTCTAAGGGTGGTTTAGAGCGGGTTGAGCGCTCGGAGTCGAGCTAAACGATTGCCAGGATCAACTTTATACTTGGATAATTATGGGCTTATCGAGGTAATATCTTGTCCTCTATTGTAATTGGAAATTACATGATTGTTAGACTATAGTTGAAGTATACTATATGTAGAATCGAACGTTGTTGTCGGCAATGTCTTTTGACTTAAGCTGAATAATAAGAAACCTTTTCGTTAAGAAAATCGACTGCTTTTACATAGATTGTATCAGACATAGACTTGTGTAGCTTTTACGTGAGGTAGAATTGTGCACGCACGTTAGATGATGAACCCCCCCGGTTGGCTTGATAGCCGCCCAGATGGAGGAGATTTCTGCCATGCGGGGAGGTCGCCAATTTTCGTAGAAAGTTCTGAAGGGATCTAAATGTTAATAAGCGCCTTGTGGCCTTATAGGTTGAAGTACTACGTGTGGCGCGATCTACGGCTTAGGAGTAGCCGCGGTTGGATGTACTTGGAGCGCTTTGCTATTAGTCGATACTCGCCGCGAGGTATGTGAACCTCTTCCTATCTCTTCTAGAATGATATGTGTGAACTATGTGATGCGGTAGACGACATGTGCTAAATGTATTTGATTGGTTTAAAACATAAAATGTTATAACGGCTTTATGGGAAGTTGGTTATAACAGCTTTATGTTGGTAAGAAAGTACTTGTGGTTGTTTTAAAAGGTAACTGATTTATTTTAGAAGTTAAGAGACTTGATCTTGTAAGATAAGAGACTTAACTTAATTGAATTATATGAATTTTATGTGAAACCTCATTCGTGAGTAATGAGTACTTGGTTTTAAAAGGGATAATGTTTTACCGATTTCTAAATCGTAAATGTGTACCGACAAACCACAAAGAAATTAATAAGGAAATGTTTTGATTAATTAAGTATTAATAAAACCAGTAGCAACTTCCATCCGCATGAAGCTAAGATGAGACAAAATGATATTTCTAGATCATGGTCATTGTAATAAGATTGTTATAAACAAGAATATCCTACTCATATAAGACTTATGTTTCTCAGATTGTTTAAAAGAAAATTATATTCTTAAATGAATAAGGCATGAACCACTAAACCTTTCTAAAATAAAACGTGAACATTTGAAATTAGGCAAACTTGACGCTTGGAAAATAATGTTGTTACTTGATTTTACAAAGGTAAGAGTTTTGGTTTTCTTAAAAGGATACCACTCTATTTTATACTACGGTATTGTGTGACTTATGGAAAAGCAGATCTTTTAAAGATTTAATGTGTGAAGTACTTTGGGGTTAGATACGAACTTGTTAGTAGAAAGCACCTTGTGTGAATAACTTGATTGTATTGGTTTGTGATAGCCTTGTAATACTTTCTTGTTGATTTGAGAAGTAAACATGTTAGGATGCTACGTGTGTTAGTATCTTGTGATGTTAGTGTAAAGGGGTTTTCCTCGATCGCGCTTTTTAAAGTTGTTTGACTATCACCAAGTTATGTTGGTATTGTACCACTCACCTTGACTTGTGTCCGGAGGTTAAGCCCTCCACGCGGGGTAGACTCAAAGTGATGCGGGACCATGATTCGAGGATACCTCGCGGGTCCGGGGACCCACGCGAACTACGAGTTCCGTGTTAGTGTGCGGCCTTTATGGTCATGCGTCTATGTGGCTACGCAGATCGCGAGTCCGTGATTTACGCCGGGAGTAGCTACCCTCGACGCGGGAATGCCTCACGCGGCCTACGAGGTTGGCTACGCGGAGCTACGGGAAGTTCGTGGCTAGACGCGCGACATTTGATATCAGGCGAGTGACCACTTTGATCATGTGACGGTGCAGACAGATATCATGACACGCTTTATGACCTTGTTGGTGCGTAGGTGTTAGTAGTCGGCTATGCCTTCGCGACCGACTGTCTCGTTTTATTAGGACACGCGTGGGACCTCGTGTTCATGTGAAATCCTTGGTGCTTTTATATCATAATCCGCATGGCGGTGAGGAAGGTATTCCACGCATGATTGATGTTGTGGGCGTGAGACCCATAGTTACATTTGAGTGATGACTTTGAGGCGCGAGTCCCCGACTTGACACGATCGCTTCCTTATTGTGAATAGTTTGCTTATCATACATGTCTCCCGCTTTATAGACTATTATGATTTCATTTACGTGATTTTCGCCACATACTTGGTACTGTTGATCGACTCGCCGGGGCTGCGTCACGCCGCAGTAAAGGTACACCGCCATCGATCCTCGCCTAGGGTCACATTCAGCGCGTGGAAAGCCGCTTTCTCGGAGGCTTATCGGTGGTATAGTCCTCTGTTGTTGTAGGTGTTTACATTCGTGGTATGGCGGGGCCTGTCCGCCATTGTTGTCGTATCATTTCTTAGAGGTCTGTAGTACTGTTGTGGGCAGGGGTTGTAAAAAGGATTAAACTATTCATGTTGGAAAAAGTTGTTATTTATATATATGCCGAAAGGCAAGTTTTTCTCAGATTATTGTTTCATATTTCATAATATGTCTTGTATTGTTTTATGTTCATGATTACTCGATGTTGTATCACTAGGGTGCCCGGTAAGGCACTACCACGTCCGGAATCGGGTCGCGATGTATTGGTATCGAAGCGCTTAATCCTGGAAAGTGTCTACGCACCGTATCCATGGAAGTCTTGATTATCGGTGTGTTGCGCACCACACCAATAATCGTGAGGCTATAGGATATTTAGGATTGGTTTCTATTCTTCTCACTCGAGATCGCGCCTCAGAGTCGTGTTGTAAGTTGGACCTCCGACGAAATTCATTCCCTTATCGTTATGCCTCGCGCAGGCAACCCGGGGAGGGCAAGGCGATCGAGGAGTCGCGAGTTGAGTTCAGAGGTTGCGAGGCACAGCCCAATCATTACCTAGGGTAGTGCTTCATTCGGGATTTCGCGACGCCACTAGCCCCAGAGTTTAGCAGCGGCGGCAGTTCCACTGGCCCATGATATTTGAACCTTCGGGCCCACGGCCGAACAATGAATATAGATTGCAAAGAGGCGACCTGTTATTAGCTATGGATTTGGCTACCGTGAGATTATACCGATGTACACGAGTCTTGATGACTACCAAGAGAGGTTGTGCAAGAGTAATTCTTCATTGGGCTTGGCATGGCACGTATGCGGGCTTATGCAGCAGGCAAAAACGAGATCGACGGGTTAACCAGGGCGAGAAGAGGGCAGAGCAAGTCGTCCGGTAACTTTCAAGGTGAGTATACCTTAAGTGCTATGTTCGATAGCGGTGTGTTAGTTGTGATTAGAAATCATGGTGGGTTAACCGAGTAAGATTTTGGGGATAGAGAAGGTGTGAGCCTTAGAGTGTTATACGTAGAGACCTTAGAGGTAAAGCCATCTCGAGTAAAAGACGATATTATGTTTGACCTTATAGGAGTGCATAGTGCGTGAGCTATGTTCGTGGGATAAGTCCCGAGTAGTGTGGAAGGAAAGAGGGTAGTTGAGCTAAGAAGACCGCTAGGTTTTCGTGAACGTGTTTAGCGAGATTGTTCCTTCGGGAGATAGTATTTTGCGCTTGCCTGGTCGGGTTGAGGCCACGTTGCGGGTCAACCCGCGGCATGTTTGGTGGTGGGGTCCGGTTGTGGTGGTCCCGCTGTGGTAGGTCACGAGGGTGTTAGGCTCAAGTTTAGTTAACTAGCGCACGAGTTCGTGGACGCGTTCGACCTGGTCGGTCGACGGGGCAGCCCATCGTGTTCTTGATCGGGACCGCTCACTCGGCAATGTTGATTTATCGAAGGTTGTAAGGCTACACGGTGCCTACCTTCACCTTATGGCGCATGCTGGAGCCCGTGTTACTACTGTTTTTGTTTCGGAAGTTTTACTGCAGGGTTAAGGACTGGTGAGTCTCGGGACCGCATTCGCCCCTGCCGGTGTGTGGATTTCGCGGTAGTTGTGAGGATTGTTGTCTCCCGTGGAGGAGCGTTTAAGCTACCATTTCGTTGTTCGGATGTCGCCACGGCCTTGTAGGGGCGAAGTGTAAGTTGCTTGGCCGATTGGTTCGATGTTGGCAAGGTTCAGATAGTTAGTTCGAGCTTGTTCCACAGGTGTGGATGAGTAAAGCTCGCCTAGAAGAAGTTACGGCGGCTCGTGAGGAATCGTGCGGATAATCGGCGACGACAGAGTTCAGTTGACGGTCGGTCTTCTTGAAAGTACCACCGGACAGTGTGACGAGTTTTGAAACGTATGAACTTAGCCCGAGTTACTGGGCCTTTTGAGTTCATGTGAAGAATAGGCCACTTGCCTATATGTTAGCAATTGCCGTCCGACTTAGGAGGCAAGACGTCCGGTCTTCGTATTGTTATGTTCGGGCTGAGCGTATAAAGAGGCGAGCCTCTACCACGAATGCACCGAACCGTGGCTCTCCGTATGGCACATCCCGAGAAGGGCCGAAGGCGTGCCTCGTGGATCATGGCGACGGTACCATTTGTTGGAGTCGTCTGAGCAAGGCTCGCGACAAAGTGACAGTGGTATCGACTAAGAAGTATATTTTTAACCCCGGAAGAGGTATTTGTGGTGATGTTAGAGGTGGTTCCACGAGACTTGGATATAAGTATGTTGCGCAGTATTTCGTGGCGTGTATGGCGAGATTGTTTCGTAAGTATAGTAGTGAAGACTATCTTGGCGACGCTTGTTTTGAGACTTAGAAGGAACATTCGACGAATGTTTCTAAGGGGAAGAATGTTATACCCATAGTTCCGTGGTATGTATGCGAGGACGTGCGTGCGAGAATCGACGTAAAGATTGGAAAGGAAGAAAGAGGCGATTTTTCCACGGAAAAGTTTCGGTTTTGTGAAGGAAAAGGTTCGTTAACGGGAATTGGATTCCCATTTGGTATTCTGACTTCTGGAATATTAGGAAATTATGGAATTTTATTTTCGGAAATGGTCACTGGGCCCACGGGAGAAATTTACTGGTTTTGTGGGCCCACTTTGTTTTGAGATTTTGGCCATTGTGGATATTTTGGAAGATGTTTTATTTTGGGCGATAGGAGGGTGACACGTGTCACCCCGCCAGTGGCTTAGTAGAATGGCATTTGTGCACAACACCTTAGAGTCGTTTTGACGAAACGTTTTACATAACTGCGATGGGAAAATTCCGGCTATGTCTTTTCTTATTTTTGCGGATTTTTCCGAGAGACCGAACATTTTTGACCAACGAGAGGCGGCACTGCACCTCTCATCAGTGGGCAAGGTGGGCGACTGACGGGCGATTTGGGGTGTCAGTGGTAGATATTTTTGGTAGATATTTGTGAGGTTTTAAGGAGTAGGGACTAGGGGCACTTGGGCATATCTTGGCCTACACTTGTGTAGCACTTGGCTAGATCTTGGCCATTGGTTGGCCTTGGCTTGTAGTATAAATACCCTCCCTTTGATGAACTTCTTCATCCATAAATTTGCCTAAGTCTTGAAAGCTCTCCTTCTCCCTCCTCATGTGTTGAGTTCGGCCAAGGGCCTCCCATGTGGCCGAGCACCCCCTCAGGGGTGCTAGCCGAGAGTGTACCCACTAGCCTAGTTGCTTTGTATAATACCCCCTTTGTGGTGTAGAAATACTCTCTAAAGTATTGTTATAATGCCCAAATTACCTTAGCAGTATACCTTGTTGTATTCTAAGGTTATACCTATCTGAAAAGCCCGAAATACTATTATACTTCCGTCAGGTCCAAAAATCAAACCCTAGGAAAATCTCCATAGTCAGTTGGAGTATTGTGTAGAAGTTGGTTAGAACTTCTAAGGGTGGTTTAGAGCGGGTTGGAGCGCTCGGAGTTGGAGCTAAACGATTGCCCAGGATCAACTTTATACTTGGATAATTATGGGCTTATCGAGGTAATATCTTGTCCCTCTATTGTAATTGGAAATTACATGATTGTTAGACTATAGTTGAAGTATACTATATGTAGAACTGAACGTTGTTGTCGCAATGTCTTTTGACTTAAGCTGAATAATAAGAAACCTTTTCGAAAGAAAATCTTGTTTTTACATGGGTTTGTATCAGATGAGACTTGTGTAGCTTTTACGTGAGGTAGAATTGTGCACGCGGGTTAGATGTATGAACCCCGGTTGGCTTGATAGCCGGCCCAGATGGAGGAGGAGATTTCTGTTTGCGGGAGAGTCTTTGCGAATTTTACGTAGAAAGTTCTACGATGGGATCTAAATGTTAATAAGCGCCTTGTGGCCTTATAGGTTGATGTACTACGTGTGGCGCGATCTACTTGGCTTAAGGAGTAGCCAACGGTTGGATGTACTTGGAGCGTTTTGCTATTAGTCGATACTCGTCGCGAGGTATGTGAACCTCTTCCTATCTCTTCTAGCATGATATGTGTGAACTATGTAATACGGAGACGCATATGTGATAAATGTATTTGATTGGTTTAAAACATAAAATGTTATAACGGCTTTATGGGAAGTTGGTTATAACAGCTTTATGTTGGTAAGAAAGTACTTGTGGTTGTTTTAAAAGGTAACTGATTTATTTTAGAAGTTAAGAGACTTGATCTTGTAAGATAAGAGACTTAACTTAATTGAATTATATGAATTTTGTGTGAAACCTCATTCGTGAGTAATGAGTACTTGGTTTTTAAAAGGGATAATGTTTTACTGATTTCGGAAATCAGAAATGTGTACCGACAAACCACAGCAGCGTTAATAAAGGGAAATGTTTTGATTAATTAAGTATTAATAAAACCAGTAGCAACTTCCATCTGCATAGAAGCTAAGATGAGACAAAATGATATTTCCTAGATCATGGCTGCTGTAATAAGATTGTTATAAACAAGAATATCCTACTCACATATAAGGCTTATGTTTCTCAGATTGTTTAAAAGAAAATTATATTCTTAAATGAATAAGGCTATGAACCACGAAACCTTTCTAAAATAAGAAACGTGAACATTTGAAATTAGGCAAACTTGGACGTTTGGAAAATAATGTTGTTACTTGATTTTACAAAGGTAAGAGTTTTGGTTTTCTTAAAAGGGCGATACTCTATTTTATACTACGGGTATTGTGTGACTTATGTGAAAGAAACAGATCTTTTAAAGATTTAATGTGTGAAGTACTTTGGGGTTAGATACGAACTTGTTAGTAGAAAGCACGCGTGTGAATAACATGATTGTATTGGTTTGTGATAGCCTTGTAATACTTTCTTGTTGATTTGAGAAGTAAACATGTTAGGACGCTACGTGTGTTAGTATCTTGTGATGTTAGTGTAAAGGGGGTTTCCCCTCGACTGCGCTTAAAGTTGTTTGACTATCACCGGTAGTTATGTTGGTATTGTACCACTCACCTTGACTTGTGTCAGGAGGTTAAGCCTCCGTCGCGGGGTAGACTCAGCGATGCGGGACCATGATTCGAGGATACCTCATGCGGGTCCGTGGACCTATGCGAGCTACGA
Source organism: Przewalskia tangutica (assembly GCA_029844215.1). Taxonomy (NCBI): domain Eukaryota; kingdom Viridiplantae; phylum Streptophyta; class Magnoliopsida; order Solanales; family Solanaceae; genus Przewalskia; species Przewalskia tangutica. Next base: position 64,787,935 of record CM056722.1, on the reverse strand, counting down.
GTTCGAGGTTAGTGTGCGGCCTTTATGGTCATGCGGTCTATGTGGCGTGCGGTGCGAGTCCAGGCGATGCCGGGAGTAGCTACCCTCGACGCGGGAATGCCTCATGCGGGCCTATGAGGTTGGCTTTACGCGAGCTACGGAAGTTCGAGGGCTAGACGCGCACATTTGATCTGCAAGCGAGTGACCGGCTTTGATCATGTGAATGATGCAGACAGATATCATGACACGATTTATGACCTTGTTGGTGCTGTGGGTGTTAGTAGTCGGCTATGCCTTCGCGACCGACCATGCTGTTTTATTAGGACACGGTGGGACTCGGTGTTCATGTGAAATCCTTGGTGCTTTTATATCATAACTGTCGGCAGTGAGGAAGGTATTCCACGGGCATGATTGATGTTGTGGGCGTGAGACCAATAGTTACATTTGAGTGATGACTTTGAGGGCGTGAGTCCCTGACTTGACATATTTACTTATTGTGAATCGTAGTTTGGTTATCATACATGTCTCTGCTTTATAGACTATTATGATTTCATTTACTGATATTTTGATTTCACATACCAGTACTGTTATCGACCTCTCGGGGCTGCGTTAAATCTGCGCGGTAAAGGTACACGATCATTGATCCTCGCTCTTAGGGTCACTGATTCAGCGTGTGGGAAAGCTCCGCTTCTCGGAGGCTTATCGATGGTATAGTCCTGTTGTTGTAGGTGTTTACGTTCGTGGGTATGGCGGGGCCATCCGCCATCATTGTTGTCGTATCATTTCTTAGAGTGCAGTAATCTTGTTGTGGGCGGGGTTGTAAAAAGGATTAAACTGCTCATGTTGGAAAAAGTTGTTATTTATATATATGCGAAAGGCAAGTTTTCTCAGTTATTGTTTCATATTTCATAATATGTCTTGTATTGTTTATGTTAGTGATTACTCGATGTTGTATCACTAGGGTGCGGGGTAGGCACGATCCACGGGCTAATCGGGTCGTGACAGTGGTATCGAAGCGATTAATCCTCGGAAAGTGTCTACACCGTATCCAAGAGAGTCTCGATTATCGGTGTGTTGTGCACCACACCAATGTCGAGGAGGCTATAGGATATTTAGGATTGGTTTCTATTCTTCTCACTCGAGATCGTGCCTTAGAGTCGTGTTGTAAGTTGGACCTCCGACGAAATTCATTCCTTATCGTTATGCCTCGCGTAGGCAACCCGGGCGTGAGGCAAAGCGGAGGAGGCTGCGAGTTGAGTTGAGAGGTTGCGAGGCACAGCCCAATCATTACCTAGGGTAGTGCTTCATTCGGGATTTCTGCGGCGTCGCTAGCCCAGTGAAGTTTAGCAGCGGCGACGGTTCTACTGCGCCCATGATATTTGAACCTTCGCCCACGGCGAAACAGTGAATATAGATTGCAAAGAGGCGACCTACATTAGCTATGGATTTGGCTACGGAGATTATACCGATGTACCACGAGTCTTGATGACTACCTAAGAGAGGTTGTGCAAGAGTAATTCTTGATTGGGCTTGAGCATGGCACGTATGCGGGCTTATGCTGCGAAAGCCGAAACGTAGATCGACGGGTTAACCAAGGACGGGTAAGAGGGCGAGCAATGAGTCGCCGGTAACTTTCAAGGTGAGTATACCTTAAGTGCTATGTTCTGATAGCAGTGTGTTAGTTGTGATTAGAAATCATGGTGGGTTAACCGAGAGACGAAACATTTTGGACCAACGGGAGGGTGACATGTGTCACCCTCACATTAAACGAAGCGGCAACCGCCTTGGCGAATTGGGCTACTTTATGGCCTTGATTTGTGCCTTGTTTTGTGACTTGTTTTGTGGAGTGTTTTGTGGAGTAGGGTTAGGGTGCACATGGCTTGATCTTGGCCCTACACTTGCTATGCACTTGGCAAGATCTTGGCCATTGGTTGGCCTTGGCTTGTGCTATAAATACCCCTCTCCCTTTGATGAATTCATCATCCTTTCCACAAATCTTCTAAGTGTTAAAATCCCTCCCTCTCCCCTCTTGACTCTCGTCCAAGAGCCCTCTCCCCTGAAAGGCCCTCGGCGAGAGCCCTCTCCTCTCACAGTAGTGTGGCCGTGGGGTACCCTCAGCCTAGTTGCTTTCGTATAATACCCCTTTGTGGTGTAGAAATACTCTCAAAAGTATTGTTATAATGCCCAAATTACCTTAGCAGTATACCTTGTAGTATTCTAAGGTTATACCTATCTGGCTTAGGAAATACTATTATACTTCCTGGTCACAAAATCGAAACCCTAGGAAAATCTCCATAGTCCGTTGGAGTATTGTGTAGAAGTTGGTTAGAACTTCTAAGGGTGGTTTAGAGCGGGTTGGGCCTTGAGTCGAGCTAAACGATTGCCCAGGATCGACTTTATACTTGGATAATTATGGGCTTATCGAGGTAAATATCTTGTCCCTCTATTGTAATTGGAAATTACATGATTGTTAGACTATAGTTGAAGTATACTATATGTAGAACTGAACGTTGTTGTCGGCAATGTCTTTTGACTTAAGCCTGAATAATAAGAAACCTTTTTGAAAGAAGAGTGATACTTGGTTTCTTTTGAAAACTTAAGAGTTATACTAGCTTTATGGGAAGTTAGGTATAACGGCTTAAGAATGTTTCTTGATTTTGGAAATCGAGGATGTGTATCGACAAACCAACTGCAGCGTTAATAAAGGAAATGTTTTGAATAATTAAGTATTATTAAAACCATAGAAACTTCCATCTGCGTAGAAGCTAAGATGAGACAAAATGATATTTCCTAGATCATGTTCTTTGTAATAAGATTGTTATAAACAAGAATATCCTACTCACATAAGACTTATGTTTCTCGATTGTTTAAAAGAGAATTATATTCTTAAATGAATAAGACTACGAACTACGAAACCTTTCTAAAATAAGAAACATGAACATTTGAAATTAGGCAAACTTGGACGTTTGGAAAATAATGTTGTTACTTGATTTTACAAAGGCAAGTATTTTGGTTTACTTAAAAAGATAGTCACTCTATTTTTATATACTACGGGTATTGTGTGACTTTTGACGACCTTTTAAAAGAGTTATTGTATAAAGTACTTTGGGGATTAATTCCGAACTTGTTAACTTAAAGTAGAAAGTACCTTGTGTGAATAACTTGATTATATCGAATTGTGATAGCTGTAATACTTTCGTTGCTTTGATAAGTAATCATGTTAGGATGCTACGTGTGATAGTATCTTGTGATGTTTGTGTAAAGGGTTTTCCCTTGATTGTGCTTAACTATCATCGTTATGATAGTATTGGGCCACCATCGTGACATATTCGGAGGTTAAGCGCCTCCACGCGGGGTAGACTCAGCGGGTCGATGGACCTATGATTCGAGAATACCTTATGCGGTGCAGTAGGGCTATGCGGAGCGCGGGAGTTCGGGTTAGTGCGGCCCTTGTGGTCATGCGGTCGCGTGGCGTGCGACGGCGAGTCCAGACGGCCGAGTAGCTACCCTCGATGCGGGGTTATACCTCATGCGGGCCTATGAGTTTGGCCTATGCGGAGTGCGGGAGTTCGAGGTTAGACGCGCATTGATCTGCGGGCAAGTGGCGGCTTTGATCATGTGATCTAGACAGATCTTATGATCTGATTCGCGGCACGGTTGATGCGTGGGTTTTTAGTAGTCGGCTATGCCCGTACTTACCGTCTGCTTTATTATGACACAGTGGGACCCGGTGTTCATGTGTGTTCCTTGGTGCTTTTATATCATAGGGATGAGGAAGCGGGCGTATTCCACGGGCATGATTGATGTTGTGGGCCCGAGACCCGTTGTTATACTTAGTGATGACTTGAGGCGTGAGTCCACGACTGACATCGCTTTGTTGTAAGCGTAGTTTGGTTATCATACATGTCTCGCTTTATATGGCTATGATTTCATTCTGATATTATTTTGATTTCACATAAATTTTTGTTATGCGACCTCGCCCGGGCTGCGTTCATCGCGGTAAAGGTACACGATCGTTGATCCTCGCTCTAGGGTCACGATTCGCGTTTGGGAAAGCTCCGTTTCTCCGAGGCTTATCGCAGTATAGTCCTGTTGTTTTAAGTGCTTACATTGGGGTATGGCGGGGCCCCGTCGTCGTTGTTGTCATATCATTCGTAGAGTGCAGTCTTGTTGTGGCGGGGTTTGTAAAAGATTAAACTGCTCATTTGTAAGAGTTGTTATTTATATATATGCGAAAGGCAAGTTTTCCTCAGACATCGTTTTGTACTTCATTTGTTTCATGTATGTGTTTTAGGTTCCGCTGATTACTCTGATGTTGTATCACTAGGGTGCCCGGGGTAAGGCACCAGTCACGGGCCCAGGTTCGGGTCATGACAAAAGTGGTATTAGAGCCAGGTTATCCTCGGAAAGTGTCTACAGACCGTATCCAGTAGAGTCTTGATTATCGGTGTGTTGTGCACCACGATAATCGTGAGGCTATAGGATATTTAGGATTGGTTTCTATTTCTTCTTACTCGAGATCGTGCCTTAGAGCCGTGTTGTAAGTTGGACCTCTAACGATTTCTTTCCTTACCGATATGCCTCGCGTGGCAAAACCCGCCCGTGAGGGCAGCCGAGGCCGCGAGTATAGTTCAGAGGGTTACGTGGGAACAGACACAATCATTACCTAGGGTAATGCTTGATTCGGGATTTGCGACGCCACTAGCCCCAAGAGAGTTTAAGCACGGCGACGGCGCTTCCGCCGGGCTGGTTGGATTTCGAGGGTAGTTGTGGAGATTGTTGTCTCTGTGGAGGAGTATTTAAGCTACCATTTCGGTGTTCGGTGTCGCCTTATAAAGCCTTGAGGGCGGATGTGTAAGTCGGCCGATTGGTTCGATGTTGGCAAGATTCAAATAGTTGGTTCAGCTTGTTCCAAAGCAGATGGATAGAGTAAAGCTTGTCTAGAAGAGGTTCCGGCGGCTCGGAGAAATCGTGCGGATAATCGGCGACGACGCTTAGAGTTGAGTTGTGGTCGGTCTTCTTGAAGATACCACCCGGTTTGGGTGTGACGAGTTTTGGAAAACAGAGGAACTTAGCCCGAGTTACTTTGGGCCTTACAGATCTGGTGCGAGTAGGCGGGTTGCCTATATGTTAGCTTTTGCCGTCCGACTTAGGAGGCGATGCGTCCGATCTTCGTATTGTTATGTTCGGAAAGTATCGGAGATCCATCAGTGTTCCCGATTAATGATGACCACGTTAGAGATAGTAACCAGTCTTGAAAGGCGATGAAGTGTGGTAAGAGTTTGAGTGTCACAGCCTCGAGGATCGCATGTAGTCCCGTACCGTTTGTTGGGTCGAGTGACACTAGAACCTCGCGGCAAAGTGACAAAAGTGGTATCGGAAGAAGCGAGCATGTATGGCGAGCATAGATGTGATCATTTCTTTTGTAAGGAGAAGGTGCGAAGGAAGTATATTTTAGACCCCGGAGAGAGGTGGTTGTGGTAATGTTAGAGGTATTTCCTCGTGGACTTGGATGTAAGTATTTTTGCGTGATTATTTACGTGGCCCATTGTGGCAGGATTGTTTCGTAAGTATGGTAGTGAAGACTATACTGGCGCGCGTTTGTTTTGAGACTTAGAAAGAACATTCGGGACGAATGTTTCTAAGGAGGGGAGAATGTTATACCCCGTATTTCCAGAGTATGCGTGGGGCGTGCGTGAAAATTTGAACTTGAGAATTAGGCTTGGCGAATTAACTTTGTTCACAACACGGTTAGAGTCGTTTTTCGAAACGTTTTCTGACTTTCGTATGGGAATTTCCGGCTATGTCATTTTTAATTTTCGGATTTTTCCGAGAGGCGAAACATTTTGGACCAATGAGCAGGCGGCACTTGTCACCTCTCATTGGAACACCGGGCGGAAATTGTGGTGGCGAAAGTGTGGCCTTTGTGGTCAAGGGTTGGTAGGATATTTTTGTGGTAGTTGGCTAGTGTGCACTTGGCAAGATCTTGGCCTACACTTGCTATGCACTTGGCAAGATCTTGGCCATTGGTTGGCCTTGGCTTGTGCTATAAATACCCTCTCCCTTTGATGAATTCTTCATCCTTTCCACAAATCTTCTAAGTGTTAAAACCCTCCTCTCTCCTCTTGTCGACTCTCGTCCAAGAGCCCTCTCCCCTTTGAAAGGCCATGGCGAGAGCCTCTCTCCTCCTAGTAGTGTGGTGTGGGCACCACAGCCTAGTAGTTTCGTATAAATACCTCTTGTTATAAATACTCTCAAAAGTATTGTTATAATGCCCAAATTACCTTAGCAGTATACCTTGTAGTATTCTAAGGTTATACTTATCTGAAAAGCCGAAATACTATTATACTTCCCTTAGTCACAAAACCGAAACCAAGGAAAATCTCCATGGTTAGTTGGAGTAATAAGTAAGTTGGTTAGAACTTCTAAGGGTTGTTGGAGGCGGGTTGGAGCGCACTTTGAGTAGGAGCTAAACCTTGCTCGGGATCACATTTAAACTTCGGATAATTATGGGTTTATCGAGGTAAATATCTTGTCCTCTATTGTAATTAGAAATTACATGTTGTATGATTATATAGTTGAAGTATACTATATATAGAATCAACGTAGTTATCGTGATGTCTTTTGACTTAAGCCTGAATAATAAGAAACCTTTTCGAAAGAAGAGTACTGAACTGTATTTACATAAGACAGTATTACAGTAGACTTGTGTAGCTTTTCTGTGGAGTAGAATTGTACCCGTTCGGGTTAGATGTATAACCCCCCCCCCCCCCTGGTTGGCTTGGTAGCCGGCCTCGATAAAGGAGGAGATTTCTGGCCATTGCGGGGAATGTCTTGCCGAATTTTACGTAGAATGTTCTACGTAGGGATCTAAATATTAATAAGCGCCTTGTGGCCTTATAGGTTGAGTACTACGGCGTGGCACGATCTCGGCTTAAGGAGTAGCCGACGGTTGGAGGTACTTGGGCGTTTTGCTATTAGTCGATATCGTCGCGAGGTATGTGAACCTCTTCCTATCTCTTCTAGCATGATATGTGAACTATGTGATGCGGTGAGCGTACGTGTGCTAAATGTATTTGATTGGTTTAAAACATAAAGTGTTATAACGGCTTTATGGGAAGTTGGTTATAAAAGCTTTATGTTGATAAGAAAATACTTGTGGTTTTAAAAGGTAATCGATTTGAACTATAAGCGGCTTGTTATGTGTTAATAAAGAACTTGAAGTTTTTCAAAGATTTTTGAATCATTTGAAAGAAGAAGTAATACTTGGTTTTGAAAACTTAAGAGTTATACTAGCTTTATGGGAAGTTAGGTATAACGGCTTAAGAATGTTTTCTTGATTTGAAATCGAATGTGTATCGACAAACCCTTTGCATCGTTAATAAAGGAAATGTTTTGTGATTAAGTATTATTAAAACCGGTAGAAACTTCCATCTGCATAGAAGCTAGATGAGACAAAATGATATTTCTAGATCATGCATTGTAATAAGATTGTTATAAACAAGAATATCCTACTCACATATAAGGCTTATGTTTCTCGGATAGTTTAAAAGAGAATTATATTCTTAAATGAATAAGACTATGAACTACTGAAACCTTTCTAAAGTAAGAAACGTGAACATTGAAATTAGGCAAACTTGGGCGTTTGAGAAATAATGTTGTTACTTGATTTTACAAAGAGAAGTGTTTTGCTTTACTTCAAAAGATAATCACTCTAGTTTTCATATACTACGTATTGTGTGACTTTTGTAAACGTAACGTATCTTTAAAAGATGATGTATGAAGTACTTTGAGAATAGATACTCGATCTTGTTAATCATACAATAGAATGTACCTTGTGTGTATAAGCTGGATTGTGTTGGTTTGTGATAGCCTTGTAATACCTTCGTGTTGATTTGATAAGTAATCATATTAGGATGCTACGTGTGTTAGTGATTCGTGATGTTTGTGTAAAGCGGATTTTCCCTCGATTGTCGCTATGATGTTTAAACGATAAAGCTGTTATGTTGGTATTATACCACTCCGTGTTTAGGGGTTAAGGCGCCTCCGATGCGGGGTAGACTCGGCGATGCAGGACCGTGATTCGAATACCTCATGCGGGTCACAGGGGACTATGAGTAGCTACGAGAGTTCGAGTTAGTGTGCGGCCTTTACGGTCATGCGATGCATGTGGCACGTGCGGTGCGAGTCGGGGCGATCTTGGGAGTAGCTACCCTCGACGCGGGGTTATACCTCATGCGGGCCTATGAGATTGGCCTATCGGGCTGCTGGGAGTTCGAGGGCTAGCGCGCACATTTGATATTGCGGGCAGTGACCGGCTTTGATCGTGTGACGGCCTGACAGATATCATGATTGATTCTGACGACTTGTTAATCGTAGGTGTTAGTAGTCGGCTATGCCTTCGTACTTACCTGCATTTTATTTGGGCAAGGTGGGACACGTTGTTCATGTGTGTTCCTTGGTGCTTTTCATCATCGATTTGGCGGTGAGGAAGGTATTCCACGGCATGATTGATGTTGTGGGCGTGAGACCCATATTTATGTATTTGAGTGATGACTTCGAGGCGTGAGTCACGACTTGATATATCGCTTATTTGTGAGGAATCGTAGTTTGGTTATCATACATGTCTCCCTTTATATAGACTACTATGATTTCATTTACGATATTTTGATTCACATACTCTACCGTTGTTATCGACCTCCTCGAGGTGCGTTCATGCCTCGTAAAGGTACGCGATCGTTGATCCTCGCTCTTAGGAGTCCGATTCGGCGTTTGGGAAAGCTCCGTTCTCGGAGGCTTATCTTCGTATAGTCCCATCGTTGTAGGTATTTACATTCGAGGGGGTATGGCGGGCCCGTCCCGCCATTGTTGTCGTATCTTTTTCTTAAGTGCATGAAATCTTGTTGTGGCGGGGTTTGTAAAAAAGATTAAATTGTTCATTGTAAGAGTTGTTATTTATATATGCCGAAAGGCAAGTTTTCCTCAAATTCTTGTTTTGTACTTCATTTGTTTCAGTATGTGTATTATGTTTATTTGATTACTCGATGTTGTATCACTAGGGTGCAGGTAAGGCAGATCCACGGCCCGAGTTAGGTCGTGACACACCCCCACACTTGGTCTTGGTCGAAATGTGTAAGGGTAAAATGGTCATTTACCATGGTGGAAGATAAGTCTTGCTAAGATTGATATTGTTGACCAAGTCAACTTGCCAAATGCTTAATCCTTGTGATCTTCATCTTAGCCACCCGTTTGTTTAAATCTAAGCCCTCCGATGTGTTTTAAATACTACACTAGTAGCAAGACTTGGCATTTTACACTTAGAAAATATCACAACATTGTTGTTCTTGCTAGAAGCTCGGGTTTGCACTTCTTGCCACAAGAAAATTTTGTAGTTTGATCCTTTGTCCACAAGACTTTAACCCAATGTCCCTAAGGGTATTGTAAGGATATCTCAATAGAAAGATTTGGAAAACGACGTTTTTCGTATTAGTCATGGCGGAAACTTAAGGAGTTCTTGACTTTGAAGTTGGAACTTGAAGATAAGTTCTTCATAGGCTTCTAAGGAGTGCTCGGGCGATTGGAACCTAAGGAAAGGAGCTAAGAATTGCTAAGGCGCGACTTTGAATCTTGGAAATTTTAAGGGCTTATAAAGGTATAAATTTTGTCGTTTTAGTAGTTAAGATTTACTTGTTGTAGTAGCTATGGATATTAGCAAGCATGAGGTGTATATTATGAAGTTTGAGAAGTATATTGGCTATTGAACCCTAATCCGAAAACTATCATGTTAGATTTAATATTTCAATTCAATTAGATTATTAGTTTAAGTCGTCGCATGTTGTATAAAGAGGGAAATTGTAGTTGTTGAAGTTGTTTATGGCTATATAAAATGTTAGACCTTGGAACTTGGAATTGAAAAAAAGCATTGGAAAAGACTTAGTGTTGTTGGTTATAAGATTGGCCGAGAATGGCTTGGATTTTTGTACTACTTGATATGAATTGTGAATGGAATTTTACGTATTGTAAGGCGTGTAATCCCCTTTGATTGGTTGTTGTTTTGAGCCTTAAATGTGGCGTGTTGGTTATTGTATTCGACCTTGAAAAAGGTGGCAAAGTGAGTAGAAACAAAGGAAGTGCTTCCCAATTTTCCGTAGAATTAGAGACCGTATACTTAGTATTATTCTACGTTAGAGACTAGAAGTTGATAGTCTTGTTGTGACCATTATAGGTTGACACTTCTACGCGGCGATTCGGCAGCTTGTGGATTTGGCCAAAAGGTATGTGAACTCTCTCCTCTTCTAGCATGATTCCTTAAGATAAAGAAAGTAAGTTGTACTCCTTAAATGATCCATTCCTTGGTTGTATTTGGATTGCCTAAAATAGAGTTTGTTCTATGTACTTCCTTGGTTGTACTTTGATGTTTAAATTGTAAGTTGTATAATCCATTTCCTTAGTGAAGTTGGATTCTTATAAGTGAAAGTATTTTTCTTAAAGTACATAGAGTCTTGGAAAGGAAGTGGTTTCCAAATCTTTTGGCTAGTGCCTTAGTTCCAAAACCTAAGGGTTGTTATAATGACTTTAGGGGAGTCAAAGGAGTGATTTACTTAATTGTTTTAAAAGAGGAGAAATGACATGATTTAAGAGAAGAAACTTGTTCTCTAAATATTAAGAGACTTGAAGTATTTTGAAAGTTAAGAACTTGATTTGTAAGCATGTGATACTTGGTTTTAAGTATAAGTCTCTTGGTTATAAAAAGGAATGAATATGTCTAAACCATAAAGGGTTATAACGGCTTTATGGGAAGTTGGTTATAACGGCTTTATGGAAGGTTAAGAAAGTTGTCTATTTTGATTATTAGGCATAAGTTGCCTAGTTTGTGAAGATTTGAAGTTACTTGATTTTAAGCTTTGAAATGAGTTTTCTAAAAGTGTAGTAACTTGAAAAATAGACACACCTTGATACTACGGGTGGTAGTATCTTGGGGTTTTACATAGAAAGAAGTATTTTGAAAAGAATGTACGTACGTAGTACTTTGGCTTGTTTAATTGAGAATTACAATGTGCCTTGATAGCATTCGAGTACAAGTATTATGTTTTATTACGCTGACGACTATGGGTTGGAGAATCATTGCCTTGTCAGAAGTTTACTTGGGACGTGCAATGGTGGGATTCCACGTATGCTTCCATTATTTGTGTTACCCTACCATGTTTATACGATCTGATGTGGGCATGCGACACGTGAAGGATACCATAAGGTCACGCTTATACGATGTGGGATCTTGGGCGTGCGACCACGAGATACTCGCTCGAGCGTCTTATACGATGTGGGATTCCGGCGTGTGACCGGAGTCGGGTTAGATTCTGATTGTTTGTGTTACCTACGGTCATGCTTATACGATGTGGGATGCGGGCGTGCGGCCGCAAGGATACCATACGGTCGCGCTTATACGATGTGGGATCTGGGCGTGCGACCACGAGGATACTCCTCGGACATGCTTATCGATGTGGGATTAGGCGTGTGACGAGTCGAGTTTGATTCCCGGATTTGTTTGTATACCCCATGGTCATGCTTATACGATGTGGGATTCTGGGGCATGCGACCACGACGGATACTCCTTGGGTATGCTTATTGGTGTTATATTATATCATGGACTGTCGGCAGTGAGGAAGGATTCCACGGGCATGATTGATATTATGGGCGTGAGACCCATAGTTATATTTGAATAGTGACTTTGAGGGCATGCGTCCACGACTTGATATAGCGCTTATGTATTGTATCTTGTAGGTTGGCTATCATACATGTCTCTATTTTGTTTAGATTATGATTTCATTCTGATTTCATCGTTCACATACTTGGTACATTCTTCGTCGACCTCTTTTCGGAAGTGCGTCTCACGCTTGAGTTTAGGTACGCTGTTTGGTGATCGGCAGTGTAGGACCGCTCGAGTTTTGGATAGCTCCTACGTTCGGGAGTTTATCTTTTTGGTATAAGTTCTTTCGATCTGAGCTTTTATGCGATTATGGGTACGGCGGGGCCTTGTCCGTCATAGTTGATTTAACTCTGTGAGGTGTATTCATACGTGGATTTGACTTCGTATACGGTGTAGTGTCTTTGTTATGTATATTATGGCAGCCGGCTTTGCCCTTGCATATGTTGGTTTTAAAAAAAAAGGGTGTTATTTAATTTCCGGTTTACTTAGTTGTTAAAGTAGAAGGGTGCCTGTGTAGGGCACCGATCCTGCCCGAGGTTCGGGTGTGATGATTAGTATCGAGCGATACCCTGGAATGTCTGAGGCCGTGTCTAGTGTAGTCTTGATTATCGGTGTGTTGCGCCACACCCATAAACAAGAGGCTACAGGACTTTTAGGAGTTGGTTTCTATTCTTCTCACTCTAAGATCGTGCCATAGAGTCGTGTTAGTAAGATAATTCTCTCTGACGTAATTTTGTATTCTGATTATGCCTCGGAGAGGCAACAACCGCCTGAAGTGGCAAATGAGTAGCAGGAGCTACTAGTCGGACTGAGAGTTGATAGGGCTTATGCCTGTGGTATACTGTGTTGTTCGCGATCGGCGAAGTTCTTGCGCCAGTTTTGAGGCCCAGCACGAGCCTCGGTTTCTCGGTTAGGAGAAGACTATAGGTCATGAGGAAGCGATTATGTTATCGACCAAGATAAGCGGTGCTCTGCTTTCTTCACGGGAGGTTATTCGGCTGAAGTACGCACAGTGTCTGCAGAGGGTAGAGGCAACGCGAGATCGGCGTAAGAGGCTAGACCGGTTGGTTATCGGTGAGTTTTTGGACAGTGCCTCAAAGAAGTGAGATATTCGTCCCTACCCAAGACATACCCTCGCTCACGGTGGGAGAGTTGATCCCACAAGGTATTTAGAGCGATCCAAGCTCCAGGGGTCGAGGTTCTCAAAGGCGAGCAGGATTTTCTTAGTCGAGGCCACATATTCCTCGGTGTTTCCAATGTAGTAGCGTCATTTGGGAAATGTCGTCATGGCAGTGTTTGTTATTATCAGGACCGTCCGCCACTGAAGTGGGAATGTCTGTTAGAAAGAGCGCCGTGGAGTGGCTCACTATGAGGCCGATGGTTGGTTACCTTTCCTCCACGGTATGCGTCCCGAGGCAAGGTGTTGGATGTCGACCGGTCGTGGTAGAGGTCGTGTGGAGTTTATGGTTCGCGGTCCCCGAACCGCGTAGATAGCGTGACTACGGGACGAGGATCGTGAGGCGACATCGCCGCAGGGTTACGGTATATGCTCGATTCTTTGAATCATACGAGCATTGTTAGATTCGTGATTTCGCCTAGCGTATATGTTTTCCCTTTGTTGCTAGCGATTGTAAGTGATAGTACCACAGAGGTAGGAATACTTTGATTAGTAAAGTGAAAAGTTAAGAATGTTGACAGAACGGTAAGTGAACCGAGACTATAGTTGTGTAGAGTTCTGAAGTTGTAATTGCCCCATGCGATGTAAGACCAATAGGGAAGAATGTGCTGTAGAAATACTTTGGCCTATGTGACGAACCTCTAGTGAATAGGGGGATAGGGTGAGAAGTACCTTGAGATAAGAGAGAGATTTACTTCAGATTAAGAATGAGAAGTTAAGTGTGACGATGGGTCGAGTTTGTTATACCCTGTATTTCCAGAGTATGTACGTGGGGGACGTACGTAGAAATTTTCGAACTTCATTAGGCTTGGCCGAATTGATTTTGGGCACAAGTGCCGATTTGAGTCGTTTTTATTGAAACGTTTCCAATTTACGTTGGAAAAATTCCGGCTATGTCATTTATATTTTTGCGGATTTTTAGAGATTTAAACATTTTGGACGGACGGAGGGTGACACTTGTCACCTCGTTGACGATTTGGAGGCGGTCAGGTTGGTTGGCCTTGGCCGATTGGCCCTTTGGTTTGTGCCTTGCTTTGTGGCTTGTTTTTGTGGAGTGTTTTGTGGAGTAGGGTTTAGGGTGCACTTGGCTTAATCTTGTCCTTACACTTGCTATACACTTGGAAGGATCTTCGCCCTTGGTTGGCCTTTGGTTTTGCTATAAATACCATAAGTGTGAAGACTTCATCCATTCCAAAAACTTCCAAGTCTTGAAAACCCTCCTCTCCTCTTGCTTGTGATTCGGTCCAAAAGCCATCCTCCTTTTGTGGAGCTTTGGCCGAGAGGCCACCCTCCCTTTGTGGTGCCTTGGTCGTGGGTACCCACTAGCCTGTTGTTTCGTATAATACCCTTGTTGTGGTATAGAAATACTCTCCTAGTATCATATAATGTCCAAATGCCTTGGCCCAAATACCTTGTAGTATTCCCAGTTACACTTTACAAAAGCCAGAAAATACGATTATACTTCCTTTTGCCACAAAACGAAACCACAGGAAATCTTCACCCGTTGTTGAAGTTGTAGTAGAAGTTGGTTAGAACTTCTAAGGGTTGTTTGGAGCGCTGAGTAGGAGCTAAGCGTTGCTCGGGATCGACTTTATACTTGGATAATTTTGGGCTTATCGAGGTAAACACTCGTCCTTCTATTGTAATTGGAAATTACATGTTAGAATATATAGTTGAAGTATACTATATATAGAACTGACGTAGTATTGTGGCAATGTCTTTTGACTTAAGCTGAAGAATAAAGAATTGAATTGTATTTACATGGGACTTTGTTTGCGGTAGACTTGTGTAGTGTTCTTGAGTAGGATGGTACACGTCCGGTTAGGCGTGTAAACCCCACTGGTTGGCTTGGTAGCCGGCCTCGATAGAGGAGGAGATTTCTGTTGTGCGGGGAGAGTCTTCTTGAATTTTACGTAGAAAGATAGAAACTTGTGTTTGGGGTTTAATAGACGTTTGTGACCTTTATAGGTGAAAGTACTAAGAGTAGCGTATTCTACCTCGAGGAGTGGAAAGGGCTAGTAAGGTTGTAGTACTTGGAGCATTTTGCTTATTGTCGATAAATCGTCGCAGGTATGTGAACCTCTTCCTATCTCTTCTAGCATGATATGTGTGAACTATGTAGTACGGTAGACGTATACGTGTTAACTGTGTTTGATTGTTTTAAAACATAAAGTGTTATAACGGCTTTATGGGAAGTTGGTTATAACGACTTTATGAGGTAAGAAAATACTTTTGGTTTTAAAAGGTAATCGATGTGAATTATAGCGGCTAGTTATAATAAAGAACTTGATGTATTTCAAAAGATTTATAAATCGTTTTGAAGGGAGAGTAACAATGGTTTTAAAGGTTTTAAAAAAAGAGTTATACTAGCTTTATGGGAGTTAGGTATAATGTCTTAAGAGGTAAAGAAAATGGTTTCTTGATGTTAGAAGTTAAGAGACTTGATCTTATAAGATAAGAGACTTAACTTATTTGTTTTAATGTGGATGTTTGTGCGAAACCTCATTCGTGAGTAATGAGTACTTGGTTTTATTTAAAGGGATAATGTTTCTTGATTTCGGAAATCGAGAATGGGTATCGACAGGACATCGCAGCGTTATTAAAGGAAAATGTATTGAATAATGATGTATCGTATTAAAACCGGTAGAAACCTCCATCCGCATAAAACTAAGATGAGACAAAATGATATTACATTTTCTAGATCATGTCATTGTAATAAGAATGTTGTAAACAAGAATAACCTACTCTCACGTGAGACATATATTACTCAATTGTTCTAAAAGGAATCAAGTGATTAAGTTTATGAACTATGAAACCATTTGAAAATGAGAAGCTTGAGTAATTGAAACTAGGCAATGGAACTTAGGAAAGAATGTTGTTACTTGATTTTGAAAAGGAATGTGGGTTGGTCATTCTAATACTACGTATCGGGTGACTTTTATAAAAGTAATGGATCTCTTTTAAAAGAACTTAATGTATGTAGTACCTTGGGGTTAAAAACCCGGACTTTGGCATAAAATGAAAGTACTTTGAGGTGTGTGAAACTTGCCTATGCTTGTTGTTGTGAAACTTGCCTATGCTTGTTGTTGTGAAACTTGCCTATGCTTGTGATGATAGCCTTTGTTGTGCAAGTGTGGTATTTACGTATTCTGGCGTCTCGATAGAGGCGGTTGACTTATTGAGAACTTACTTGGGCGTCTTTGGCAATGATGGAGAATTCCACGGGTATGTTTCCATTTTGATTCTTGTCTTGTTGTTGATGTCACACGGACATGTCTACACCGATAGTATTAGGGGCACGCGGCCGTGCGGCCGGGTTGATTTCCGATATATGGTTGTCGCAGCATGGGCGATATCTACCGTCACGGATTCCGGCATGTGGCTGCGGCAGGTGACCACCAGATATTGTTATTGAGGTTACATGGGCATATACACCGCAGCGATTCCGGGCATGTGGCCACGCGGCCTTGTTATTGTTGCATCGTGGACATGTCTACACCGTCGCGATGTTAGGCGTGCGGCCGTGATGCGAACATGATGGATGTTGTGGGCGTGAGACCCATAGTTATATTTGAGTGGCGACTTTGAGGCGTGAGTCACGACTTGGCGCTTTTATGTTGCGTCTTTGTATTTTGGTTATCATACATGTCTCGCTTTTTAGGCTATTATGATTTCATTCTGATTTGTGATTTCACATACTTGGTACTTGTTATCGACCTCCTTGAAATGCGTTACGTCTGCAGTAGAGTGTCGGTCGTGGATCCCGCTCTTGGATCTCATTTCGTGATGTCGGAAAGCTCTGTTCCTTGAGCTTATCTTTGGTATGTTTCCAGTTGTAGGTTCTTGCATTCTGTGGTATGGCGGCCCTGTCGTCATAGTTGTTGTATATCTTAAGTGCATGTAATCTTGTTGTAGGCGGGGTTGTAAAAGGATTAAACTGCTCGGTTTTATGTATACACTTGAAGGCAAGCATTTTGGTTGCTTTGCTTATTTATTATATCTCTTGTTTAATGACTCATGTTTTATGTTCGCTGATTTTCTCGATGTATGTATCAACAGGGTGCCCGGTAAGGCACGATGCGAGCCGGGCAGTCGTTACAAAAGTGGTATCAGAGCGATTAGTCCTCGGAA
This sequence comes from Przewalskia tangutica, assembly GCA_029844215.1. Lineage (NCBI taxonomy): Eukaryota > Viridiplantae > Streptophyta > Magnoliopsida > Solanales > Solanaceae > Przewalskia > Przewalskia tangutica. The sequence continues at coordinate 64,770,941 of CM056722.1, read as the reverse complement.
AGTGTCTGCACCGTGGTTCTAGTAAGTCTTGATTATCGGTGTGTTGTGCACCACATCTATAATCGTGAGGCTATAGGACATTTAGGATTGGTTTCCATTCTTCTCATTACGAGATCGTGCCTTAGAGGTGTTGTAAGTTGGACCCTGCGGCGTATCGTTTTACGATTATGCCTCCGCGTAGCGGCGAGAGAAGGGCAAAGGCGCGAGAGTCTTGCTAGTGAGATCTGAGAGAGCGAGCGCGCAGCGATACAGCCGAGTTGTGCTTGAGCAGCGGGTTTTGTAGCGCCCGGCCCAGCGAGGTTAAGCGCCGCAAAGAACGGCTGCTGAGACCGCGATACACGAGCCTCGATCCGATGCAGGCCCGGAGAGATGGGTTACAAGCGAGATGGCGATTCTTTGCCGGTCGTGGCGAGATATGAGATAAATTTGGATCCGACGGTTCGATTCTGGGCCTGATTACGCCCACGTTCACGAGATAGTTTGAGGCTCAGGACTTTACGAGTTGTGGCGCGAGTTTTATGGGTCGAGCACGAGGATGATCCGAGGAGTTCATCCGCGATTCTGTGGATCACGGGTGATCAAGGCTTGAGAAGTGTGACGCTTTGGTTCGCGATTTGCGTGATCTGCGTAATCGATTGGTTTGATTCATGGGAGCTTTCGGGAGAGCATGCACTCAGCCAGTATGGGATGAGTTTTGGGGCTTTTCTCACTTCTTGCCTCCGCGGATGAGGAGGCGGTAGACAAATTTTATTCTTGAGACAGAGAGAGCGGCGTCGGGGAGTACAATGTCGAGTTCGATTCTTTGGCTCGATATGTCCTGCGTTGTGCGAATATGGAGGATAGGGTGCATCGCTCGTCGCGGGCTAGATGATTATGGCCGAGTCTTGTGCGGGTGTTTCTCTTATTGGGCATGGACATTGCCCGCATTCGAGCTCATGCGCAGGTGCGAGGCGCGGTCGGCAGGTACCGCTTTCAGCGAGAAGAAGGCCAGGCAGGATATTTTGGCGACTTTCGAGGCGGACCGCCTCGGTATTGAACTAGTTATGTACCTCGCCATTGCAGTGGTCCTCCGCAGACGCCGGGACCTTCAGGATATTGGGGAAGCGGTCGGGGCTCCCGTGTTTGAATGTTCGAGGTAGGGTGTTGGCGAATCTGATCACCCTACCGGTGTGGTCGATGTGGTGACGCGTTTCGGGAGTGTCGTACCAAGGAGCTTGTTATTCTTGCGGCCGCGGGCCATATGACGAGACTGTCCACCGGTAGCGGTAGGATAGCCTGATTACTAGGCGATTCGGGCCACGGTAAGTCGCGGTGGAAGTTCGATTTTAGCGGTCCAGAACGCCTAGTTTGTGTATATCCTTAACCTGTAGATACTTGTATGTGTTGATGATGTGTTAAGTGTTATGTTCGGATAGCTTTGTGCTATAGTGTGATTTAAAAATCTGGTTAGTGTGAGATGGAAGTGGTAGCCCATGTGGTTCCGTGTCGGAGGCGGGAGTTGGCGCTCTGATGGGTGGGTTGGGGCCGTGTTGCGGGCCAACCCCGTCGTTCGAGGAAGGTCAGCTGCAGGTGGTCACTTGGTGGCGGTGCGAGGTGCTAGGCCAGTTTAGATGACCATCGTATGAGTTCATAGATATGTTCGACGAGAATCAGTTCGTGAAGGCGAGAATGGCCTTAGAGGAAATCGAGGGTAGTAAGATGACCAAGTTTGGAGGTAGTAACTCGAGGGTTGGAAAGCTTGGCGTTGGCGGAAGTGTGGTGCGGATATTAGAAAGAGCTCGAGTGTTGAGAAAGTGCGGCGAGATAGAGGAGAAGTGAGCGTGTGTGATCGTTTCTTTTTGTGAAATGTAGGTGCGAAGAGTATATTTGGACCTTGGTGGGGACTTTTGTGCTAAGCGGTGGTTCGCCGTTGGCGTGGATTTGGGTTTTGGCGCATGTTATTTTGTGGCGGGTGTGGCATGTTTGATTCTCGTAAGTATAGTAGTGAAGACTATCTTGGCGCACGCGTTGTTTTGAGACTTAGAAGGAGCATTCGGGACGAATGTTTCTAAGAGAGGAGAATGTTATACTGTATTTCAGTATATGCGTGGGGGCGTGCGTAGAAATTTCGAACTTCATTAGGCTTGGCGAATTGATTTTGGGCGCAGTGCCGATTTGAGTCGTTTTTCGGCGAAGCGTTTCCACGACTACGTTGGAAAAATTCCGGCTATGTCATTTATATTTTTGCGGATTTTTCCGAGAGGCGAAACATTTTGGACCAGCGGGAGGGTGACACTTGTCACCTCGTTAGGAGTTTGGAGGCGGTCAAGGTTGGTTGGCCTCGCCGATTGGCCCTGGTTTGTGCCTTGCTTTGTGGCTTGTTTTGTGGAGTGTTTTGTGGAGTAGGGTTTAGGGTGCACTTGGCTTAATCTTGTCCTTACACTTGCTATACACTTGGAAGGATCTTGGCCCTTGGTTGGCCTTTGGTTTTGCTATAAATACCCACAAGTGTGAAGACTTCATCCATTCAAAACTTCCAAGTCTTGAAAACCCTCCTCTCCCTCTTGCTTGTGATTCGTCCAAAGCCATCCTCCCATTTTGTGGAGCTTTGGCGAGAGGCCACCCTCCCAGCAGGTGCCTTGGCAGTGGTACCCACAGCCTAGTTGTTTTAGTATAATACCCTTGTTGTGGTATAGAAATACTCTCCTAGTATTGTTATAATGTCCAAATGCCTCGCCCAAATACCTTGTAGTATTCCCAAGGTTACACTTTACAAAAGCCCGAAAATACGATTATACTTCCTTTTGCCACAAAAACCACTAAGGAAATCTTCACCGTTGTTGAAGTTGTAGTAGAAGTTGGTTAGAACTACAGGGTTGTTTGGGCGCCGGAGTAGGAGCTAGCGTTGCTCGGGATCGACTTTATACTTGGATAATTTTGGGCTTATCGAGGTAAACACTCATCCTTCTATTGTAATTGGAAATTACATGTTAGAATATATAGTTGAAGTATACTATATATAGAATGAGCGTAGTATTGTGGCAATGTCTTTTGACTTAAGCTGAAGAATAAAGAATTAGCTTTGTATTTACATAGAATTTGTGCGCAGACTTGTGTAGTGTTCTTGAGTAGGATGGTACGTCAGGTTAGGCGATGTAAACACTCCCGGTTGGCTTAGTAGCGGCCTCGATAGAGGAGAGATTTACTTTGTTGCGGGGGGAGGTCTTCGAATTTTACGTAGAAAGATAGAAACTTGTGTTTTGGGGTTAATAGACGTTTGTGACCTTTATAGGTGAAAGTACTAAGAGTAGCGTACACTCGAGGAGTGGAAAGGGCTAGCAAGGTTGTAGTACTTGGAGCATTTTGCTTATGTCGATAAATCGTCGCGAGGTATGTGAACCTCTTCCTATCTCTTCTAGCATGATATGTGTGAACTATGTAGTACGGTGAGCGTCATGTGTTAAGCGTGTTTGATTGTTTTAAAACATAAAGTGTTATAACGGCTTTATGGGAAGTTGGTTATAACGACTTTATGTAGGTAAGAAAATACTTTGTGGTTTTAAAAGGTAATCGATGTGAATTATAAGCGCTAGTTATAATAAAGAACTTGATGTATTTCAAAAGATTTATAAATCGTTTTGAAGGGAGAGTAACACTTAGTTTTAAAGGTTTTAAAAAAAAGAGTTATACTAGCTTTATGAGGAGTTAGGTATAATGTCTTAAGAGAGGTAAAGAAAATGGTTTACTGATGTTAGAAGTTAAGAGACTTGATCTTATAAGATAAGAGACTTAACTTATTTGTTTTAATGTGGATGTTTGTGCGAAACCTCATTCGTGAGTAATGAGTACTTGGTTTTATTTAAAGGGATAATGTTTCTTGATTTGAATCGAATGGGTATCGACAGGACCAACGCAGTGTTATTAAAGGAAAATGTATTGAATAATGATGTATCGTATTAAAACCAGTAGAAACCTCCATCTGCATAGAAACTAAGATGAGACAAAATGATATTACATTTTCTAGATCATGGCTGCTGTAATAAGAATGTTGTAAACAAGAATAACCTACTCTCACGTGAGACATATATTACTCAATTGTTCTAAAAGGAATCAAGTGATTAAGTTTATGAACTATGAAACCATTTGAAAATGAGAAGCTTGAGTAATTGAAACTACAAGCTGGAACTTAGGAAAAGAATGTTGTTACTTGATTTTGAAAAGGAATGTGGGTTGGTCATTCTAATACTACGTATCGGGTGACTTTTATAAAAGTAATGGATCTCTTTTAAAAAGAACTTAATGTATGTAGTACTTTGGGGTTAAAACCCGACTTTGCATAAAATGAAAGTTGTGTGAAACTTGCCTATGCTTGTTGTTGTGAAACTTGCTATATTGTTGTTGTGAAACTTGCCTATGCTTGTTGTTGTGAAACTCGCCTATGCTTGTTGTTGTGAAACTTGCCTATGCTTGGGATGATAGCCTTTGTGCAGTGCATGGTATTTACGTATTCTGCGTCTCGATAGAGGCGGTTGACTTGTTGAGAACTTACTTGGGCGTCTTTGGCGTTGATGGAGAATTCCACGGGTATGTTTCCATTTTGATTACTCTTGTTGTTGATGTCACGTGGACGTGTCTACTGACGATGTAGTAGGGGCATGCGGCCATGCGGCGGGTTGATTTCCGATATATGGTTATTGCTGCAACATGGGCGTGTCTACCGATGAGATTCAGGCATGGTACGTGCGGGGTCGACCCGATATATTGTTATTGAGGTTACATGGGCATGTCTACACCGGCGCGATTGGGGCATGTGGCCATGCGGCTGTTATTATTGTTGCATCATGGACATGTCTACCGTCACGATATTAGGGCACGCGGCCGTGATCACGAACATGATGGATGTTGTGGGCGTGAGACCATAGTTATATTTGAGTGGCGACTTTGAGGGCGTGAGTCCCTGACTTGACTGCTTTTATGTTGCGTACTGTATTTTGGTTATCATACATGTCTCTTGCTTTTTAGGCTATTATGATTTCATTTACAGTATTTGTGATTTCACGTACTTAGTACTGTTATCTTGACCTCCTTGAGGCGTTAAATCAGCGGTAAGATGCATCGATCGTGGATCCATTTCTTGGGATCTCATTTCAGTGTCGGAAAGCTCAGTTCCTTGAGGCTTATCTTTGGTATGTTTCCACGAGTTGTAGGTTCTTGTACATTCGGGGTATGGCGAGGCCTGTCCGTCATAGTTGTTGTATATCTTAAGTGCATAATCTTTGTTGGCGTGGTTGTAAAAGGATTAAACTGTTCGAGTTTTATGTATACCTTTGAAGGCAAGCTATTTTGGTTTAACTGTTTATTTATTATATCTCTTGTTTAATGACTCATGTTTTATGTTCCGCTGATTTTCTCTGATGTATGTATCACTAGGGTGCCCGGGGTAAGGCACCAGTAACGGGCCCCGGAACGGGTCGTTATAGAGTTATGGACTCATTTCGGGTCAACCGATAGTATGGAATGGGGTGATGTTAGTTGGTAATAGTCCCGCTATGTGATAGGGTCCCGGGGGTGCAAGGCCCAAGTCTAGTTGATCGTTGTACGAGTTCGTGGATGCGTTCCGAACTAGGTCGTAAGGGCCAGAGAAGAGCCTTAGCGGAAATTCAAGTGACATAATGGCCAAGTTTGGATAGTAAATCCAAGGATTGGGGGAACAAGAAACAATATTGAGATTTTGCGTATATGTTATGTGGTGCGTATGTGGCATCGTTGGTCTTGTGCGATTTTGATTGATAGGCATAGTATAGAGTTTATGCGAGTTTGTATAGATTGAAAACCTAAGAACATTCGGGACGAATGTTTCTAAGGGGAAAGAATGTTACACCCGTAAGTCCAGACATGTATAAGAGAAGGTAAGGAATCAAGACTTGGAAATCGTACGAAAGGAAGAATTGTTTTAAAGAAAATCTTCCCGAAAGCGTCGGAAAGGAAAAATGTTCGTTGAGGAGAATTAGATTCTCAAAATGTATTATTTGAAGAGTATGGAACTTATTAACCTTATGGAAATTAATTTTCTGATTTGGTCACGTGGGGCCCTTCGAGAATTTTACGTTTTGTAGGGCCACGAGGTTCTGAAATTTTATGGACGAATGAGAGGCGACACGTGGCACCCCACTTGGTCTTGGTCGAAATGTGTAAGGGTAAAATGGTCATTTACCATGGTGGAAGATAAGTCTTGCTAAGCGATATTGTTGACCAAGTCAACTTGCCACTGTGCTTAATCCTTGTGATCTTCATCTTAGCCACCCGTTTGTTTAAATCTAAGCCTCCAACGTGTGTTTAAATACTACACTAGTAGCAAGACTTGGCATTTTACACTTAGAAAATATCACAAAATTGTTGTTCTTGCTAGAAGCTCTGGTTTGCACTTATTGCACACAAGAAAATTTTGTAGTTTTGATCCTTTGTCCACAAGACTTTAACCCAATGTCCCGGCGGTATTGAGATATCTCAATAGAAAGATTTGGAAAATCGTCGCGACCAACCACGGGCCGCGATGGTGCCTTACCGCACCTAGTGATACAACATCGAGAAAATCGGTGGAAATGAAAACTTACATGAAACAAGACATCTGATAATGAAATAAGAAAGCAGGATAACTAAAGCGGTTACCTTCGAATATATAAATAAAACTTGAACGAACATTTACATCCTTTTACAAACTCACAACAAAGATTCTGCACTCCTAAGAATGTTATAACAACGACGACGGGGCCGCCATACCACGAATGTAAGTACACGCACGACGGACTATACGAATAAGCCTCAGGAGAAGCGGAGCTTCCAACGTTGCTTGTGATCTATGAGGAGGATCAATGGTGTACCTCTACTGCGGCATGAACGGCCGAAGGAGGTCGATGCCAGTAAACAGTATGGCTGAAAATCACTGTAAATGAAATCATAGTAGTCATATATAAAGCAGAGACATATATGATAACCAACTACGATTACCTGACATATAAGCGGTCATGTCAAGTCGTGACTCACGCCTCAAAGTCATCACTCAAATATAACATGGGTCTCACGCCCACATCAATCATGCGGTGGAATACCTTCCTCACCGCTGCCTATGATATAACCACACCAAGGAGTACATGAACACCAGTCCCACCCGTGTCATAAAATCAGAGGCAATCACGAAGGCTAACTACCGATACCAAAGCGCGTCATCAATGGCCAAGGCAAGTACAGCCAACTTACGGATACCAAAGCCGTACCAACAAATCTATATAACCATACCACGAAGTGACCCAGGGGCAATCTGGCCAACTACCGATACCACTGCGCACGTGTGGCGGGTAATCACTAACTACGGATCTGGCGGAATCACGAGACCGTCACAAAAGCTGAGCAGGCAAATCTGAAGGCTAACTACTAGATACTGCGAATCGACCCGCGACCTGGGCAAGTCACAACCAACTACGGATACCAAGCCGAATCAAGAAACCTCGCTGGAGAGCTAGTCCATGGAATAATAATCACATAAGCGTGCAGTGGAATGCTCGTCGCCAGATGCGTCAAGTAAGATCATAACAAATCAATGGCCTCATCGAGACGCGGTGGTATAGAAATACAATACTAGCACGACAAGGCTATCACGCAAACATAGGCAAGTTACACACAACTCAAGGTACTTTCATTTTATGCCAAAGTCCGTGTTTTAACCAAAGTACTACGACGTTAAATTCTTTTTAAAAGATCCATTTCTTTACAAAGGTCACCCGATGCGTATTATCAAAATAGAGTGACTAACATTTTAAGTAAACCAAAACTTTCATACTTTCCTTTTAAACCAAATTAAGACAATACTATGCCTTCTTTTTAGAGCAAAACACTTCTCCTTTTAAAGTCAAGTTACCATTTTAAAACTAATGATAAAACCATTCTTTTGTTTTCATAAAGTCGTTATAACTTCCCATAAAGTGTTATAACACTTTATGTTTTAAACCAATTTAAGACAAAACCATGTCTTTCTTTTAAACCAAAAACTATTCATTCCTCGAGTCTCTTTTTTTAGAAATCAAGTTCCTTAATATTTCACATCAAGTAATTTATAAGTCAAGTCTCTTATCTTTTAAAAACCACAAACCATTTCTTTACCTCATAAAGTTGTTATAGCAAACTTCCCATAAAGCCGTTATAACACTTTATGTTTTAAACCAACCAAATTCATTTAGCGTATGCGTCTCTTCGTACTACATAGTTCACAACAATCATGCTAGAAAGATAGGAAGAGGTTCACATACCTCGCGACGATTATTGACAATTAGCAAAGCGCTCGCGTGCTCTAACCTTGCTCGCATTTTCCACCCTTCAAGTAGAATACGCTACTCGTAGTACTTGAACCTATAAAGGCCACCAAACGCCTATCAACCTCTAGATCTCTTCAGAATAATTCTAGATACAAGATTCCTTATTACGGAAAATTCGCGCATTCCTCCCCATGACCATAAAAATCTCCTCCTCAACGAGGCTCGCTGCCAAACCAACAATCCGGGGTTACACGCCTAACAGGCGTGTACAATTACGCTCCACAATAATACTACAAGTCTCGTAAATCTGCAGTTCAATTCTTTATAATCATCCTTCCATATATCTTATACTCAATTCTAAACTACTACAACATGTAATCTCGATTCTGATAGGGGCATAGGTAATTACCTCGATAAGCCCAAAATTATCCAAGATATAAGTCGATCTCGAGCAACGTTTAGCTCGATTCCTTACGCCCAACTCCGCTCCAAGAAAACCTTAGAAGTTTCTAAACCACTTCTCTTTACACTTCATCTAAGCTATGAAGATTTTTAGGGCTTCATTTTGCGACTATGGAATAAAGTAGTATTTAGGGCTCTTATGTTGGGATTTTTTGGAATACCACCAGGATTTAGGCTAAAGTATTTGGAATAACAACAATACTTGAAGAATTCTACCGAGGTGGGGTGTTTGGGCGAGAACTCACTAAGGGAGGGAGAATTTTTGCCTTGGAAACTTTCTAATGTGGATGAAATAAAGTCTTGCACACAAGGGGTATTTATAGGGAAATCAATGGCCAAGATCTAGGCAAGTGGATGGTGAGGATGGGGTACATGTGTGTGGGTAGTTGGCCAACCATTTGGCTACCACAAATGTCACGACCCGAACCCGGGCCCGTGACTGGTGCCTTACCCCGGGCACCCTAGTGATACAACATCAGAGAAAATCAGCGGAAATAAAAACATGAACATGAATTAAGAGAAAAGATAAATAAAAAGGCCAACCAAAACAGTTGCCTTCATCATATATACATAAATACCCGAACAGTTATCCTTTTTACAAACCCTGCCCAGCGATTACTCTGGACCTCTAAGATTTTCTACAACTATGGCCCGGGAGGCCTTCGCCATACCACGAATGTATAAGAATCTATGGACTCGTGGTAGTAGCATACCAAAAGATAAGCCTCAGAAGGAACGGGGATTCCAGACACGCTGAAATGTGATCCTATAAGCGTGGATCGACGATCGATGTACCTTTTACTGCAGCGTGACGCGGCCCCGAGGTCGATCATACAATACCAAGTATTTGAAACAGTAAAATACAGTAAATGAAAACATAATAGTCTATAAAGCAGGAGACATGTATGATAACGAACTCTGATTCCACAACATAAGCGATCGTGTCAAGTCAGGGACTCGCCACAAAGTCATCCTCGTACGTGGAACTCCTTCCTCACGGCAGCGAGTCTAGGTACAAATCATGTGATCGTATAACGAGTCTCGACCCATCTTATGGACCCAATATAGAAACGTGTGGAATACATTCGGTTCATCCATGAACCGTGGTCGAAGTGAAATACATTCGGATGAGCCGTGGTCAGTGAAATACATTCGGATGGGCCGGTAGTGAAATACATTCGGATGAGCCGTGTCGGTGAAATACATTCGGATGACCGTGTCAGTGAAATACATTCGGATGAGCCGTGTCAGGTGAAATACATTCCGGATGAGCCGGTAATCAAGTGAAATACATTCGGATGAGCCGTGTCAGTGAAATACATTCGGATGAGCCGTAATCAAGTGAAATACATTCGGATGAACCGTGTCGAGTAGAACACAATACTTGCAACAAGGCTATCACACGTAACATGGTCAAGTTTCATAACAACAAGCATAAGCAAGTTACACACAACTCGAGGTACTTTCATTTTATGTCAAAGTCGGATTTTTAACCTTAAAGTACTACGTCCGATAAATTCCTTTTAAGATCCATTTCTTTTACAAAGGTCACGATACCCGTAGTATAAAATTAGAGTGATTAACATTGTTAAGTAAACCAAAATGCTTTCCTTTGTAAAATCAAGTAACAACCTTATTTTCCAAGCGTTCAGTTTGCCTAATTTCAAATGCTCAAGTTTCTCGTTTTAGAAAGGTTTAGTAGTTCATAGTTTTAAATCCTTTAAAACATAATTCTCCTTTAAGCGTTTTGAGAAACCTATGTCTTATAAGTGAGTAGGTTATTCTTGTTTATAATCAATCTTATTAAGAAGCCATGATCTAGGAAATGTCATTTTGTCTCATCTTAGCTTCATGCGGATGGAAGTTTCTCTTGGTTTTAATAATACTTAGTTATTCATTACATTTTCCTTTATTAACGCTGCGATGGTTTATTGATACGTTCGATTTCCGAAATCGGTAAGCGTTATTCCTTTTAAAAACCAAGTACTCATTACTCACGAATGAGGTTTCACAAAATCCATATTAATTCATTTAAGTTAAGTCTCTTATTTATAAGATCGATCTCTTAACTTTTGAAATTAATAAACCATTCATTGTACCACCCTTAAGGCGTAATACCTAACTTCCGTAAAGCTAGTATAACACTTATTGTTTTAAAACAACCAAATCTGTTAACACGTATGCGTCTGCACGTACTACATAGCTCATACATATCATGCTAGAAAAGATAGGAAGAGGTTCACATACCATGGCGATTATCGACTAATAGCAAAGCGCTCAAGTACCTTCAACCAGTCGGCTGCTCCTTAAGCCAAGTAGATCACGCCATACGTAGTACTTGACTATAGAGGCCACAAGGCGCTATTAACATCCTAGATCTCAATGTAGAATATTCTGAAAATTGGCGCCTCCCCACTTTATGGCGGCGTAAATCTCATCCTCTATCGGTAGGCTACCAAGCCAACCGGGGGTTAACACGTCTAACGGACGTGTACAATTCTCTTACGGTAATGCTTTACAGTCTTTGTCTGATCTATGTAATTAAAAGTTACATTTCACTTTTTAAATTGGGCTTAAGTCGCGAAGACATTGCGTAAGTATTATTCGGGCTTAAGTCAAAGACATTGCCGCAACTATGTTCATTCTATATATAGTATACTTAACTATATACTCTACAACATGTAATTTCCAATTACAGAAGGTCAAGAGTGTTTACCTCGTTAAGCCCAAAATTATCCAAGTTATATGTCGATCTGAACAGCGTTTAGCTCACCTCGGCGCTCAATCTGTTCCAACCACCCAGAAGTTCTAACCAACTTCTACTTATGACTTGACTACGGGTGAAGATTTACTTAGGGTTTCGTTTTTGTAGTGAGGAAGTATAATAGTATTTTACGGGCTTGTAAAGTGTAACCTTGGGAAAACTAAGGTATTTGGGCCAGTATTTGGGCATTATAACAATACTTGGAGTATTTCTATACCACAAAAGGGGTATTTATACGAGACAACTAGGCTGAGGGTACTGGCCAAAACACCACCTGAGGGAGGAGGTGGCTCTCGGCCAGGGCTCTGAAAGGAGGGGGTGTGGTGGGCGAATGGCTTCGAGGAGAGGAGTATTTTGAGACTTAGTTAGATTGCTCAAGTTTTTGGATGAAGAAAGTCTTCAACTGTAGAGGTATTTATAGGTCAGTGAAGGCCAACCAATGGCGAAGATCCATCAGTGTTAGGCAAGTGTAAGGCTAAGATTAAGCCAAGTACACCTTATCCATCTACCACCAAAATATCCTACCTAACCGCGACTAAAAAGCGAGGCCAAATCGTCCAAGAGGGCGCCTCAAGTGCTCGATTAGAGGGTGACAAGTGTCGCCCTCTCGTTGGTCCAAAATGTTTGTCTCTCGAAAAATCCAAAAATTATAAATGACATAGCGGAATTTTCCTACGAATTGTGGAAACGTTTAAAAAGCGACTCTAATCGGGTGTTGTGTACAAATTTGAAACTAGCCAACTTTTAAGGCTCAAATTATAATACGTCTGGCGTGCATACTGCGGAAATACGGTATAACAACAAAAATGGGACAAGTGGCCACCACAAAATGGGCCACTTGTCCACCAAAAACGCTTTGACTTGTCCTTCTCGATTAGCGACATGGCCACGGTGACACATGTCGCCCCTATTAATCGAAAATATTTCATCTTCCGAAAATATCCGTAATGCCAAAAATCCGAAAATAAAGTGGGCCCCACAAACCGTAAATTTTCGTGGGCCGGCGTGACCAATTTCGGAAATAAAATTTCATAATTCTCAAATATTCCAAAAGTCCAAATACCAAATCAGGAATCCAATTCCGCTTTAACGAACATTTTCCTTCACAAAATCCGAAACTTTTAGTCGAAAATCACGTCTTTCTTCCTTTCCAATTTCTCGTGTATTCGCGTGCGTCGTCCTCGTATACATACCACGGAACTACGGGGTGTAACATTCTTACCCCAGAAACATTCGTCGAATGTTCCTTCTAAGCCTCTAATCATCTGGCAGGTATAGTCTTCACTACTATACTTACAAAACCAATTATGCCACATATGGCCATAATATAACATACGCAAAACTCAATCAAGCCAACGAGAATCACCCTAACGTGTATAACAACACAAAAACTTCCACCGTGGTCCAAAGGATACTTTCTTCATCTATACTTATAAAAGGACACTTCACATCTTCGCCTCTTTCTTACTTGCTTGCCTACTCGCTGCGTACCGAACTCTTCTCGTATACTTACCACATTTACGCATTGCTTGGTTTCCAAAATCTAAGGTTACTATCTCTTGGTCATCATTAGCTGAACACTGCGGAGGATCTCAGATTACTCTTCCAAACATAGCAACATGGAATCTGGACGTCTTGCCTCACAAGTCGGACGGCGGTGCTAACTTATAGGCAACTGGCCTATTCTACTATTATCTGAAAATGCCCAAAGTACCTCGGGCTAAGTTTCCCTTCTTTCCAAATTTCGTCACACCTTCCGGTGGTACCTTGAAGACCGTCGGCACGAACTCCAAGTGTCGGCGTCGATCGTCATGCGACGGTGACTACGGTCGCTAATAACGTCTTGGATAAGCTTCACCTTATCCACATCCTGAAACAAGTAGGGACCAAACTATCCGAACCTTGCCGACATCGAACCAATCGACCAAGAACCTACACTTCCGCCCATACAAAGCTTCATAAGGCACCATCCAATCATGAAATGGTAGCTAGTATAATACTCGCTCAACAAGAGGCAAATAATCCTCGCCTACCCTGAAATCAAAACAGGCGTAACCTATCCTCAAATATGGATAAAATCGTTGTTCGTCAGTCGGCGGGTGAATGCAATCTGAGACTCACTTTGAGTTCCCAACCCCGCTGGTAAAACCTCGAAAAATAGCCGTAAGGCCTCCGGCCGCCATAAAAATATAAGTAGGAACCCCGTGCGCTTACAACCTTCACGATATACATCTCGCGTAACCTCCGCCGAGTAAGCGATCGACTAAAAGACAAGATGGTGACGTCGGCCCTACTTTGGTCGAACACATCCACAAACTCGTGCGATGGTTATCTAAATTTGGGCCTAACACCTCGACCTATCGTCTAGCGGGACGCTCAAATCGCGCACACCACATTCCGGCGGGTTGACTCATGAAATGGCCTCAACAGGCCGACCCACGTACTAACCTCCTGCTCCTCGATCGGACCAATCTTATCGATTCCGTCATGAAAGCTACTACTTCCATCTCACTACCCATGGATTTATCACAACTTACACCATGCTAACCGAACATAGCACTCCATGTATCTACCAACAACCTAAACAAGTCTCTTAAGGTGAATATCACGACCGTTCGGGGCGTGACTTGTGCCTTTCCGCACCAGTAGTCATACATCGAGTAATGCGGAATATAAAACAAGACATGAAACAAATGTAAATTAAGACAGTTCACGAGAAAAGTCGCCTTTCTATATATATATATATAAACCAAAATCTGATTACATCCCAGTATGCAATGGGACTACAGACCTCTAAGAAGTAAACAACTATGGCGGGACGGGGCCCCGCCACGAATGTACAAAACTATCTACAACAACGGGAGATCATACGAGTCGAGCCTCGGAGAAGATGGAGCTCACGACACCAAAGAAAGATCCTAAGGCGAGGATCCGCTACGCTGCTTTCCCTGCTGCATGAGCGGCCCCGGAGTCGATCTACAGTACAGTATGTGAAGCGTAAAGTACTTAAATGAAATCATATCATTTTAAAACTAATTTTTACAAATATATGCAGAAACAACCAAGGTAACCGCATAGTGCCACATCACAAACAAGAGCAATAAGAGGTAAAATGTAGCAGTCTCTTTCTGTCGCGAATGATCGAAACAAGGCCAATCGCCCGTAGTATCATTAAGCATGCTAATCCGGACTCCGATCCGCATGGGCCACTCACGTGAGCGCGTGAGGTATTCCGCGTCGAGGTAGGCCTGCTCCTCGGCATAGATCACGGACTCGTGGTCGCGTAGCGCGTAGACCGTGGCGGAAGGACCCACACTAACCTAGAACTCTCGTAGCTCGCATAGGTCCACGGACCCGCGTGAGGTATTCTCGAATCATAGTCACACGGTACACGAGTATACCCGCGTCGGAGCCTTACTTAACCCCGTATCATGTCAAAGGTGAGTGATGTAATACTAACATAGCGACTTACCGTTAAAACAACATAAGCACGATAAGAATAACCTCTTATACAAACGTTACAAGACACTAACACACATAGCATCACAATATGTCT
Source organism: Przewalskia tangutica (assembly GCA_029844215.1). Lineage (NCBI taxonomy): Eukaryota > Viridiplantae > Streptophyta > Magnoliopsida > Solanales > Solanaceae > Przewalskia > Przewalskia tangutica. The sequence continues at coordinate 64,755,871 of CM056722.1, read as the reverse complement.
ACTCAACAAGCCATCTTATTATACTTTCCAGAAATCAATACAAGTCTTTCATAAACACATAAGTAAACTATTCCTTTTATCACTCTTAAGCCGTTACACCTAACTTCCCATAAAGTCATCACGACCGAACTGGGCAGTGGTGGTTCCTACCGAGCACCTAGTGATACAACATCAGTAATCACGAACATAAAACACATACATGAAACAAATGAAGTACAAAGCGATGTCTGAGGAAAACTTGCCTTTGGCATATATATAAATAACAACTCTTACAAATGAGCAGTTAAATCCTTTTTACAAACTCCGCCACACAAGATTACTACGGACCTCACAGAAAAGATATGACAACAATGGAGGGCCCCGCCATACCACGAATGTAAATACCTACAACGACAGTGATTATACTAAGATAAGCCTCGGAGAAGCGGAGCTTTCCCAATTCGAACTGTGACTCCTAAGAGCGAGGATCAACGGCGGTGTACCTTTACTGCGTGAACGCGGCCGAAGGAGGTCGATCTGGCAATTGCAGTATGTGAAACATGAAGATCGTAAATGAAATCATAGTAGTACATGTAAAGCGGGAGACATGTATGATAACCAAACTGATTCGCGATAAATAAGCGATCATGTCTGTCGAGGACTCACGCCTCAAGTCATCACTCCAATATAACAATGGGTCTCACGCCCACAACATCAATCATGCGGTGGAATACCTTCCTCCACGCCGTCAATGATAAGCACCAAGGAATACATATGAGCAAAGAGTCCCGCGTGTCCAAATAAAAAGATGCAGGTAAGTGCGAAGGCATAGCCGATCACTAACACCAGCGGTACTATGAGTCATAAAGCGTATCATGATATCCGCTAGACCGTCACATGATCAAAGTGGTCGCCGCTCGCGCGATATCAAATGTGCGCGTCTAGCCACTGAACTCCGCTGACTCGCATAGGCCAATCTCATAGGCCCGCATGGTATAACCGCGTCGAGGGTAGCTACTCCCGGCGTAAATCGGACTCGCACCGCGTAGCGCACATAGACCGCGTGACCATAAAGGCCGCGCTAACACGGAACTCTCGTAGCTCGCGCAGGCCCGGGACCCGCATGAGGTATTCTCGAATCATGGTCCTGCATCACGAGTCTACCCCGTCGGAGGGCAACTTAACCCCGGAACACGGTGAGTGGTATAAATACCAACATGCTTTATCGTTTAGACAACGTAAGCACAATCGAGGAAAATCCTTACACAAACATCACGAATACTAACACACGTAGCATCCTAATATGATTACTTATCAAATCAAACAGAAGGTATTACAAGGCTATCACAAACCAATACAATCGAGTTATTCACACATAAGGTACTTCCTACTATATGATTAACGAGATCGGGTTTTATCCCCAAAGTACTTTATACAATAACTCTTTAAAGATATGTTACTTCACAAAACCACACAATACCAGTAGTATATGAAAATAGAGTGATTATCTTTTGAAGTAAATCAAAACACTTACCTTGTAAAATCAAGTAACAACATTATTTTCCAAGCGTCCAAGTTTGCCTAATTTCAAATGTTCACAGTTCTTATTTTAGAAAGGTTTCGTATTTCATAGTCTTATTAATTTAAGAATATAATTCTCTTTTAAACTATCTGAGAAAAATAATCCTTATATGTGAGTAGGATATTCTTGTTTATAACAATCTTATTACATAAGCCATGATCTAGGAAATATAATTTTGTCTCATCTTAGCTTCATGCGGATGGAAGTTTCTCCGGTTTTAATAATACTTAATCTGTCAAAACATTTCCTTTTATTACGTTGCGATGGTTTGTCGATACACATTCGATTTAGAAATCAAGAAACATTCTTAAGCCGTTATTATCTAACTTCCCATAAAGCTAGTATAAATCTTAAGTTTTCAAAAAACAAATATTACTTCTTCTTTTCAAATGATTCAAAAATCTTTGAAATACTTCAAGTTCTTTATTAACACATAACAAGCCGCTTATAGTTCCAACGATTTACCTTTTAAAAACCACAAGTATTTTCTTACCAACATAAAGTCATTATAACCAACTTCCCATAAAGCCGTTATAACACATGTTTTAAACCAATCAAATACATTTAGCACGTATGCGTCAACCGTACTACATAGTTCACATATCATGCTAGAAGAGATAGGAAGAGGTTCACATACCTCGCGAGTATCGACTAATAGCAAAACGCTCCAAGTACTTCCAACCGTCGGCTACTCCTTAAGCCAAGTAGATCGCGCCATACGTAGTACTCAACCTATAAGGCCACAAGACGCTTATTAATATTTAGATCTTATCGTAGAACATTCTACAGAAAATTCGTGACCTCCTCCCGCATGGCAGTAAATCTCCTCTCCTTTATCGAGTGCTACCAAGCCAACCAGGGGGGGGTTTGCACGTCTAACCGGACGTGTACGATTCTACTATACAACAAAGCTACACAAGTCTACTCTAATACAGTCCTATGTAATTACAGTTCAGTACTTTTCTTTCGAAAAGGTTCCTTATTATTCAGGCTTAAGTCAAAAGACATTGCCGATAACAACGTTCAGTTCTATATATAGTATACTTCAACTATATAATCATACAACATGTAATTTCCAATTACAATATAGGGACAAGATATTTACCTAGATAAGCACATAATAATCCAATTTATAATTTCGATACTAAGCAAGGTTTAGCTCCTACTCATGCGCTCCAAACAACCATTAGAAGTTCTAACAAACTTATACTTAAATACTTCAACCAACTATGAAGATTTCCTTAGGGTTTAGGTTTGATACAAAAAGGACAAAATGTAGTATTTTCGGGCTCTAAGTATAAAGGTAACTTTTGGAATACAACAAGGTAAAGGCTAAGGTATTTTGGGCATTATAACAATACTTGGAGAAGTATTTCTACCAAGAGGGTGTATTATACGAAACAACTAGGCTAGGGGTACCCCGCTAGCACCACAAAGGGGAGGAGGCTCTCGCCACAAAGTGCCACTCAAAGGGAGGTTTCTCGGCCAAGGGCCTTTACTAGGAGGGCTCTTGGACGAGAGTCAAACAAGAGGAGAGGGAAGGATAGCAAGACTTGGAACATATTTGGATGAATGAAGTCTTCAGCCAAGGGGGTATTTATAGCATAACCAAAAGCCAACCAATGGCCAAGATCAAGCCATGTGCAAGGCAAGTGTAAGGCCTTGATCAAGCCAAGTGCACCCTAACCCTACTCCACCAAACATGGCACAAAACAAGCCACAAAACAAGCCACAAAACAAGCCACAAAACAAGGCCAAAATAAGGGACCAATCGGCCAGGCGTGACCCTCTTTCAGTCGATGAGGGTGACAAGTGTCACCCTCCGTTGGCCCAAAATATGTCGTCTCTCGGAAAAATCCGAAAAAAATATAAATGTAATAGCCACAATTTTCCCTCCGAAAGCTGTGTAAACGTTTCGTCGAAACACGACTCTAATCGGGTGTTGTGCACAAAGTGAAAATCGGCCAAGCCTACTTAAGCTTCAAAATTTTCTACGTACGTCCTTACGTACATACACTGGAAATACGGGGTATAACAAAAGCTAGTATAACTCTTAAGCTTTTTGTTTTAAAAACAAATATTCTTCTTCTTTCAAAAATGATTTATAATTCTTCTGAAAGACTTCAAGATTCTTATTATTTAGACTCAAGTCAAAAGACGTCAAGTAAAACCATGTTCAGTTAACACATGTACGTCTACCGTACTATATATATACTTAAAATATCATGCTCAAGAGTATAGGAAGAATCACATACCTCCTCGGCGAAATCCACCTGCCAAGTCGAATATGTCGCGCGCAGAGAATCAACCTATAATAGTCAGATACGTCTATCAATGTCTAGACTACTCTGTAGACTATTCTAAGCAGAGGGTTCTTTATTCTACGGAAATTTGGGCAGCACCTCCCTACCCGTCAAGCTACACAAGTCTCATCAGAATACAAATTCTATGTAAGTACAGTTCAATCTTCTTTATTTCTTCTGATGTGATTTCAGTTCAATTCTCTTCTGTTATACCCTTCTACTGTGATTACAGTTCAATTCTATTCTGTAATATCCTTCTATATCTTATACTCAAGTCTTAATTATTCTTTTGTGTAATATCCAATTATAATAGAAGGACAAGAGTATTTACCTCGATAAGCCCAAAATTATCCAAGTAAAAATGTTGATCCTGAGCAAGGTTTAGCTCCTAATCTGAACGCTCCAATCCGCTCCAAGAAACCCTTAGAAGTTTCTACACAACTTCTACTTACAACTTCAACCAACAATGAAGTTTCTCCTAGGGTTTCGTTTAGTGGCTAAAGGAAGTATAGTAGTATTTTCCGGACTCTAAGTATAGAGGTAACTTTGGAAATACTACAAGGGATTGGCTAAGGTATTTTGGGGATAGTAACAATACTTGGAGAGTATTTCTACCAAGAGGGGGTTATGTTTGGATGAGAGCAATTTCCAATGGAAGGAGGGTGTGTCTCGGCTAGGACACTACAAAGGGGGAGGGGGTGGTTTCGGCCAAGGCCTTCTCAAGGGGGAGGGGGAGGCTTGGGCGAGAACTACACAAAGGGAGGGATTTTTAGACTTGGAAAATTGATTTGTGGATGAAGAATTCATCAACTCAAGGGGGGTATTTATAGGGCTTTCAAGGGCCAAGATGAAGCCAAGTGGTAGGCAAGTGTATGGTGGAGATTTGCCAAGTGCACCCTATCCTACTCCACAAATCCCTCACAAACATTGACCCAAGTTTTAGGCCACAAAACAAGCCACAAAATCTTGCCAAGAATCGTCCAAGGTACCGCCCACTTGAGGGTGACAAATGTCACCCTCTCGTTGGTCCAAAATATTTCATCTCTCGGAAAAAATCCGCAAAAATTATAAATGACATAGCCAGAATTTTCCCTACGCAAAGTTTGGAAAACGTTTCGTCGGAAAACAATTCGTTTCGTGGGTTGTGCACCAATTTCGTCCATAGTGCCTATCTTAAGGCTAAACTTTTGTACGTATGCCCTTACGTACATACTCTGGAAATACGGGGTATAACATTCTCCCCTCCTTAGAAACATTCGTCCCGAATGTTCCTTCCCAGACAGGATAACGATAAGGTTTCTCATAACTTAAGCGGTTTGCAAATGCCTCGCGTAGCCATAATACAACACTTGCAAATATGACAATGAAAATTTATAAGTAGGAAAGTGAGTTACACAGGTGTGGGGAATAGGTGAGGATACTTACGCCTCGTGTCCTCCTCGCCTTCCCACGTCATCTCCTCCTGAGCTCGTTCCGCCACAAGACTTTGACGGAAGCCACATCCTTGGTCGCGGGCCTAACCGACGATCGATTATCGCTATGGGAATCTCCTCATCGATAACCCTCGGTCACTGGACATCGCCAATCAGGTGCACCAGATGGATCCTCGATACATCTCGCCGGCATAGAAACATGAAACACCGGATGTCGCCTCCAGATCGGACGGCGAGATCCAACTCATAGGCAACCTTGCCTACCTGCGGACAATCGTACGGCCCGATGTACGCGGGCCAGTTTCCCTTTCTTCCCGAATCTGATCACACCGCTTCATGGGTGACACCTTGAGAAAACCCAATCGACCTCGAACTCGGATCTGCGGCGGCGATGATCTGCGTATGACTTATGCGACTCGAGTCGATGCCGCTCTGGATAAGCTTCACCTTATCCATTGCACGATGTATCAGTGCGGTTCCACTAATCGCACCTCGCTTACATCAAACCAGCTATCGGCGATCTGCACTTCCTCGCATACAAGGCCTCATAGGGCGCCGTCCGAATCGGAGTGGTAGCTATTATTATACGCAAACTCAACTAGAGGCAAATGATCCTCCGGTACCTGAAGTCAATAACACGGGCTCGCGATATCCTCGAAGTGCGGATAGTGCGCTCTGCTGTCCGCCTGTCTGCGAGGATGGAATGCGTGCTCGAGCTCACTGCGTCCACTAGACCCTTCCGGAAAGACCTCCGAAGTTAGCCATAAGCGGGCTCTCTACTCGATATGATAGAAATAGGGGCGCCCGTGCGATCTCACGATCTCTCGGATGTAAAGTGCGGCATAGTCCTCGTAGAAAAATCGTGACGGAAGAAAGTGGGCTGATTTAAATCGACCTATCGACGATAACCCATATAGAATCATGTTTCCTCGGAGTGCGAGGTAATCCTGTGATAAAGTCCATGTTGATCACATCCCACTTCCAGGTCGGGATCTCTATCGTCTGCAATAATCCACCAGGCCTCTGGTGCTCTATCTTCACTGCGACAACACGGGCGAGCTACAAACTCGCAGCGTCCTCTTCAAGCCATCCCACCAATACGGATCTAAGGTCGTGGTACATTTTGGTCGACGACGGATGGATAGAGTAACGTCTATGTGCTTCCCCAGAACCCTGCCGAAGTCCTGATATCCGGAACACTGACACGCCCTCAAACCTTAGCACCCCATCGGGTGCTACCTCAGGACCCTTCCTCACGAAGAGTATCGCGATACCGAGTCAAAGCTGGATCCTCAGCTGTTGCCTCTTCACCTCGCCGGCGATGGAAGACTCGGCAACCTCTCGAACTCGAACCCAGCTATCTCGAATCAATCAATCGGACTCAGGCTCGCTGTGATGCGACTCGCGGACCATGCTCCTCTCTCTGGTGTACATCGATAGACTCCCCATCGACTACGACTAGGGCATCGCCACAACATTGGCCTTCCTGGGTGAGTGCGGGATGTCGACATCGTAATCCTTGGCGACTCTAACCACCGTCTGCCGTAAGTTCGGCTCCTGCGGTGAAGATATCTTTGGAGGCTCTTGTGGTACGTATAAATATCCACATGAACCCCGTACAAATAGTGCCTCAGATCTTGGCGTGAATCACGCGCGACTCCAAATCATGGGTGGGGTAGTTCTCTCGTGCTTCTTAAGTGTCGGGATCGTATGCTATAACCTTACCAGTGCGTCAACACACGTCCGAGCCCGGCGCCGACGCGTCACGATACACTACAAAACCGTGCGGACCTGCGGAAGAGTAAGAACGGGCGGTCGTCGATCTCTCCTTCGATGGCGGAAACCACCGCTCCTGACATCAGTCGGCTGAAACTTAGCGCTTACGAGTCGGCCTAGTCGATGGTGCGAGAGATAAAGCAAACTTCTCCACGAACCGCCCGATAGTAACCTGCAAGGCCCGAGCTGCGCACTGCAGCCGGAGTAGTAGGTCTAGGCTAACTCGACTGCCTCGATCTTGGCGTATCCACCCGAATGCCGTCGGCCAGACAATATGCCCGAAAAGCCACGAAGTTAACCAAAACTCATATTTGGAAAACTTGGCGTACAAGCTGGTCTGGAGAACTCTCGGCCACGATCATCAAATGCTCGCGTACTCCGCTCTGGCGAGAATAAACCAAGATGTCATCAATGAATACTATCACAAGCGTATCCAAAAATGGCGAACACTCGGTTCATCGGATCCATAAATCTGGCGAGCATTGGTCAACGAAAGACATAACCACGAACTTCATAATGCGTCTGGTCAGAATGCGATCCAGGGACATCCGCCTCTAACACGCACTTTGATGATAGCGATCGCGGATCAATCTTGGAGAAACATCTCGCACCACCGGCGGTCGAACAAATCATCAATCCACAGGAAGGGGTATCATTCTTAATGGTCACCTTGTTGTGCTGTAATCAACACGGCGCGGCGTCCGTCCTTAACTTCGCGAACAATCTGGTGCTCCCGGGGAGAAACACTAGGCGATGAAGCCGCTTCTCCGGCAAATCTCTCACCGGTCCTTGACTCTCTCAACTCGGTGTCGTTACGTATGGCGGAATGGAAATAGCCGAGTGTCTGCAACATCTGTCACGGCCGAACCGGGCGTGGTAGTGCCCTACAGGCACCGCCTGCATAACAATACAAGTAAGCTGCGGGCCGAAATAACACCTCATTTTTTTAAAACAAGCGTGCGTGCAAGGCAAAGCCGACAAGGCTGTCGTATATACATAAACAAAGACCTTTACTGCAGTACATGAGTCGATCCCACGTATGAATACGGACCTGCAGGAGTTAAAGTGAACTATGGCGGGACAAGGCCCCGTACCCAAAACTATACAAAGCACATGTCTTGAAGGACATATACCAAAGATAAACTCCGGAATAGAAGGAGCTTATCCAAAACCAGCGAGGATCCTACACTGCCGATCAGAGCTGCGTACCTAAACTGCGGCATGAGCGCGGCCGAAGGAGGTCGATCTGAAGAATGTACCAAGTATGTGAGCGATGAAATCTTGTAATAAAATCATAGCGATCTAAATAACACGGGAGACATGTATGATATCGACCTACGATACGTAACACATAGCGATCATATCAAGTCGAGGACGCGAGCCGCCAAGTCATTACTCGATATAACCGTGGGTCTCGCGCCCGTAATATCAATCATGCGTGGAATCCTTCCTCTTGGCGATCCATGATGTAATAACACAATAAGGATACATGAACACCAAGTCCACACCGTGTCCTCGATACCTCGTGGTCCGTGCCGGAATCCCTTTCGTAAGCGTGACCAAGGGTAACCTGAGCAAATCAGGGCGTATATGATAATCAAATACAACACATTGTGCCTTACTAACAATGAGAGTAAGCGGTAGTATCCTTACAATATAAACTAGGAAGCTCGTGATCAGCGGGACCATCCGCGCGATGTCATTTAGCAATCCTATTCACGGGACTATTTCACCGCGTAGGTCGCGTGGACCCGCGTGAGGTATTCCTCAGATAAGTTTGGACGCCGCGTGGGACTATTTCACCGCGTAAGCCCTTCCGGACCCGCGTGAGGTATTCGCCGCATAGGACTATTTCACGCGTAAGCCGCTACGGACTCGCGTGAGGTATTCCTCGCATAGGTGGACCGCCCGCGTGGGACTATTTCACCGCAAAAGCCCTACGGACTCGCGTAGGTATTCTCGCATCGTGGGTAGCAAATCCGCGGAATTATGCAAATGCCACAAACAGGGAATGACCACAAAGCAGTGATATACGATAGCACACAATGGCTATTTCCGGCACATAGGCAATTCTCGATTAACAAGCCCAGTGCTTATCACGGCATACTTAGACAAATTCTCAATTTATCAAGCCAAAGTACTAATCAAGGCATACATAGAATGATTCTCTTTTAACAAGCCAAAGTACTTATCAAGGCACACTTAGAATAATTCTCTTTTAACAAGCCAAAGTACTAATCAAGGCATACATAGAATGATTCTCTTTTAACAAGCCAAAGTACTTATCAAGGCACACTTAGACAAATCCTCAATTTATCAAGCCAAAGTACTAATCAAGGCATACATAGAATAATTCTCTTTTAACAAGCCAAAGTACTTATCAAGGCACACTTAGAATAATTCTCTTTTAACAAGCCAAAGTACTTATTAAGGCACACTTAGACAAATCCTCAATTTATCATGCCAAAGTACTAATCAAGTTATACATAGAATAATTCTCTTTTAACAAGACAAAGTACTTATCAAGGCACACTTAGAATAATTCTCTTTTAACAAGCCAAAGTACTAATCAAGGCATACATAGAATAATTCTCTTTTAACAAGCCAAAGTACTACGTACGTACATTCCTTTATAAAAGACTCCTTTACATGTAAAGCCCGAAGATACTAACAGTAGTATCAGCGTGTCTATTTTTCAAAGTAAGTTACTACACTTTTAGAAAACTCATTTCAAAGCTTGAAATCAAGTAACTCCAAATTTTCACAATCTAGGCAACTTATGCGATTTAATCAAAATAGATGACTTTCTAAACCTTCCATAAAGCCGTTATAACCAACTTCCCATAGCGTTATAACCACTTTATGGTTTTAAGCGTATCGTTCCTTGATAACGAGAGACTTATACTATTAAAACCAAGTATCACATCTTACAAATCAAGTTCTTAACTTTCAAAATACTTAAGTCTCTTGTGGTTAGAAAACAAGTTTTCTTCTACTTTTAAACCTCGAGTAACTTCACCCATGCGCAAGTTACTTCTCTTAAATCATGTCATTTCTCCTCTTTTAAATCAAATAAGTAAATCACTCATTTGACTCCTAAAGTCATTATAATGACCTTTAGGTTTTAGAACAAGGCACTAGCCAAAGATTTGGAAACCACTTCTTTTCAAGTCTCTGTGTACTTTAAGAAAAATACCTTCACTTTTAAGAATCCAAACTTCCTAAGGAAATGGATTATACTACTTACAATTTAAACATCAAAGTACACTCAAGTACATAGAACAAATTCTATTTAGGCAATCCAAATACAAGCAAGGAATGGATCATTCAGGAGTAGAACTTACTTTCTTTTATTCTAAGGAATCATGCTAGAAGAGGAGATAGTTCACACACCTTTTTAATATCCACAAGCTAAGCGAATCGCGTGCGTAGAAGTTTCAACCTATAATGGTCACAACAAAACTATCAACTTCTAGTCTCTATGTAGAATAATACTAAGTATTTGATCTCTAATTCTACGGAAAATCAAGGCGTAACTTCCTTTGTTCTACTCACTTTGCCACCTTTTCAAGGCGAATACAATAACCAACAAGCCACATTTAAGGCTCCAAACAACAACGAAACAAAGGGGATTACACGCCTTACAATCGATGTAAAAATTCAGCCCCACAATTCATACGAAATAGTATAATACTTCACTAGCCATTCTCGGCCAACATATAACCCGATCACACTACGTCTTTTCCAATCCTTTTCCAATTTCAAGTTCTTAGGTCAACATGTTATATAGTTATAAACCACTTCCAACTATAATTTCCTTCTTTATTCAACGGCGGCTTAAACTAATAATCAACTTGAATTCCAATCTTAAAGCTAAGCATGCTAGTTTTAGGATTAGGGTTCCAATAGCGAATAAACATATCAAACCGTACTATATAACACGTACTTGCTAAAATCCATAGCTCTGACAATAAGTAAGTCTTAACTACTAAAACGACAAAATTATACCTTTGAGCCCTTAAAATTTCCAAGATCCAAAGTCGCTCCTTAGAAATTCTTAGCTCGCTTTCCATAAGTTCCAATCCGCTCCAAGCACTCGTAGAGCTATGAAGAACCCATCTTCAAGTTCCATCTTCAAAGTTGAAGAACTCACTTAGTTTCCGCCTTGCGACTAACGTAAAAATATGTTTTTCCGAAATATTTCTATTGAGATAACCTTACAACACCCTTAGGAACATTGGGTTAAAGTCTTGTGGCTAATGGATCAAAATCACAAAATTTTCT
>CM056722.1:64570301-64744414 GCA_029844215.1 Przewalskia tangutica | reverse complement strand
TATACCACCGGGCATGCAGCCCTGTCGACTCTACGATTGACTAGTAGCTCGCTGTTTACTCGGCACGCCGCCTGGCGGCATTTTGTTGCCTCGCGGAGCATGGCGTAGCTGTAACACAAAAATTGCGTCAGGAGAGGATTTATCTTACTAACCGAAGCTCACATGTACGATCTTACGGTGAGAAGAATGAAATCAACTCACAAATAATCACCGTTAGCCTCGCCGTTTATAGGTGTGGCGCGCCAACACACCGATGTCAGGGCTACACTAGACGCGATGCGTAGGCGTGGACGGTGAAGAATGCCAGCGCTCACGATACCACTCTGTCACACCAGAACCCGGGCAGTGGCTGGTGCCTACACAGACGCATGCATATGACTAAGTAAGCTGCGGAAATTAAATAACACCTTTTTTTTTTTAAACCGATGTCATGCGTGCAAGGGCAAAGCGGCAATGGTAATTTTGCCATATAATATACGTAACAAAGACAACACGCGTCATCGTAGTCCAATCCAGCATATGAATCGGACCTCACAGAGTTAGCCAGGCCCGAACTGAAGCTGGGACAAGGCCAATCGTACCCATGCTTGTACAAGCACATCTTGAAAGAAGCTTATACCAAAAGATAAATTCGAGCGAGAAGGAGCTATTCAGAGACTTTGGCGGTCACCTGCTGATCACCGAGAAGCAAAGTACCTAAACACGCGGCATGGTACGCGGCCAGAGAAAGGAGGTAAGTCACGAAGAATGTACCAAGTATGTGAAGCGATGAAATCTTTTGTAATGTCAAAATCATGTGAGTCTAAACAAAGCAGGGAGACATGTATGATAGCGAACCTACGATTACTGTGATACATAAGCCGATTATATCAGAGTCGGAGGCGTTTGCCTGCAAGTCACTATTCAGAATATAAGCCATGGGTCTCGCGCCCGTAATATCAATCATGCCCGTGGAATCGCCTCGCTATATGGCTACTTGATCCGTGATATAATGTAACACCCGATAAGCATATCGAGGAGTATCCTAGCCATTGGTCGCGTGCCGGAATCCAGCGTCGTATAAAGGCATGACCCATGGGGTATATGAAACAAATCAGGAATCAAACCGCTCGCGGTCACGTGCTGCGAATCCCCAGCGTCATATAAGCATGTCGGTATCCTGGTGGTCGCATGCCGGTATCCCAGCATCGTATAAGCGTGACCATAGGGTATCCGCGCGGTCGCATGCGGCATCCCAGCGTCGTATAAGCATGGCGGTAGGGTAACACAAACAAATCCGGAATCTAACGCTCACGGTCACATGCCGGAATCCCGCGTCGGTATAAGCATGTCGAGGTATCCTACGTGGTCGCGTGCCGGCGTCAGCGTCGTATAAGCATGGCCAGGGTAACACAAATAATGGAAGCATGCGGTGGAATCCCACCTCAGCGTCGATGCGTCCAAGTAAACTTACGACAAGGCGTGACCACCAGCGAGAGTCGCGACAGCGTAATAAAACATAATACTTGCACTTTCAAGGCTATCACGACACATATAGGCAATTCTCGATTAATCGAGCCAAAGTGCTTATCGAGGCACGCGTAGAATAATTCTCAATTAATCGAAGCCAAAGTACTTATCAGGCATACGTAGAATAATTCTCGATTAACCAAGCCAAAGTACTTATGAAGGCACACGTAGAATAATTCTCCATTAACCAAGCCAAAGTACTGCGTGCGTGCATTCTTTCAGACTCGCTTTTAATGTAAACCCGAAGATCACTAACACGTAGTATCGAGGTGTATCTATTTTTCAAAGTAAGTTACTACAGCTTTTAGAAAACTTCATTTCAAAGCTTGAAATCAAGTAACTTCAAATCTTCACAATCTAGGCAACTTGTGCTTAATAATCAAAATAGACAACTTTCTTAACCTTCCATAAAGCCGTTATAACCAACTTCCATAAAGCGTTATAACCTTTATGGTTTTGAACATATTCATTATTTTTTATAACGAGACTTATACTTAAAACCAAGTATCACATACTTATAAATCAAGTTCTTAACTTTCCAAAATACTTGAAGTCTCTTAATATTTAGAAAACAGTTTCTTACACTTTTAAACCTCGAAGTAACTCACACCTTTAAAACAAGTTACTTCTCTTAAATCATGTATTTCTACTCTTTTAAAACAATTAAGTAAATCACTCCTTTGACTCATAAAGTCATTAAAGCGACCGTTAGGTTTTGAAACTAAACCCCTAGCCAAAAGGTTTGAAACCACTTTCAGACTCTATGTACTTTAGTAAAATACTTTCACTTTTAAGAATCCAAACTTCACTAAGGAAATGGATCATCTGACTTACAATTTGACATCAAAGTACAATCAAGGGAGTACATAGAACGAATTCTATTTTAGGCAAACCAAATACAACCAAGGAATGGATCATTTAAGGAGTAGGACATACTTTCTTTATCTTAAGGAATCATGCTAGAAGAGGAGATAGTTCACATACCTTTTGGCTAAATCCACCAGCTAAGCCGAATACGCCGTACGTATAATTGTCAACCTATAATGGTCACAACAAGACTATCAACTTCTAGTCTCTAACGTAGAATAATACTAAGTAAGCGGTCTCTAATTCACGGAAAATCGGGCAGACTTCCTTTGTTTCTACTCACTGCCACCTTTTTCAAGGTGAATACAATAACCAACACACCACGTTTAAGGCTCCAAACAACAACCAAACAAAGGGATTACACGCCTTACAATACGTGTAAAATTCCGCCCACAATTCATGCGAAGTAGTTTAATATTCATAGCCATTCTCGACTGACAATAACCAACAACACTAAGTCTTTTCCAATCTTTTTCCAATTCCAAGTTCTAAGGTCTAACATGTTATATAGCCATAAACAACTTGATAACTACAATTTCCTTCTTTATACAACATCGGCGACTTAAACTAATATTCACTTGAATTGTAATCTTAAGGCTAAACATGCTAGTTTTCGGATTAGGGTTCCAATAGCCAATATACTAATCAAACTTCATACTATACATCTCATGCTTGCTAATATCCTGACTCTGATGATAAGAAATCTTAACTACTAAAACGACAAGATTTATACCTTTATAAGCCCTTAAAATTCCAAGATTCAAAGTCGCGCCTTAGCAATTCTTAGCTCGCTTTCCTTAAGTTCCAATCCGCTCAAGCACTCTTAGAGGCCTATGAAGAACCCATCTTCAAGTTCCAACTTCAAAGTTGAAAGAACTCCTTAAGTTTCCACTTGCGACTAATACAGCATGTTTTTCGAAATCTTTCTATTGAGATAACCTTACAACACTCTTAGGAACCTTGGGTTTAAGTCTTGTGGCTAATGGATCAAAACTACAAAATTTTCTTGTTGGAAATAGCCCAAACCCGAGAGCACTTATGCTAGCACAAAGTGTTTGTGAAATTTTTCTAAGTCTTCAAGATCTTGTCTTGCTACTAGTATGTATTTATAACACATTGGAGGGTCTAGACTTAAACAAATGGGATGGCTAAGATGAGTTTCACTAGGATCAAGCCCATGTGGACAAGTTGACTTTGGTCAAATATATCAAGCTTTGAAGACTTATCTTCCAAGATGGTCAATGACCATTTTACCCCTTACTAAATTCGACCAAGACCATGTGTGGGGGTGCCACGTGTCTCCCTCTCATTCGTCCATAAAATTCCGTAACCCTCGTGGGCCCCACAAAAATGTAAAATTCCTCGGGTGGGCCCCACATGACCAAATCCGTAAAAATAAATTTTCATAAGGTTAAGAGTTCCATACTCTTCAAATAATGCATTTTGAGAATCCAATTCTCAACAACGAACATTTTTCCTTTCCGACGTTCGGAAGATTTTCCGTCGGAAAAACAATTCTTCCTTTCGTACCAATTTCCAAGTCTTGATTCCTTACGCACATTCTCTTATACATGCCCTGGACTTACGGGGTGTAACAAATATAATATTGGACACACATGCATCTTCCGTTTCATGACAGCCTCTGTGGGCGTCAGGTTATATCGGTCGCGCGACTTCGATATCGGTCACACAGACATGATACACGGGGTTTCAATATCGGCCTCTTAGCATCAGGCTATTTCAGTCACACAGACAAGCCTTATCAGTCACAAAGACATGCCACACAGGATTCAATATGAATGTATGCATGATGCAAATGCAGTGTACTAATGTCCACACAAGAATCCTATCCATAACTGCCACACAGGCATTCGGTTATATCATATAAGCCACACAGGCTTCAACATTATCATATCGTCTTGGCCATACATGCATCCATTTTGACCACACAAGCTCGATATGTGGCATCTTAGGGCTCTTTTATGATAATATGTACCAGCTGCAGGTGGTGCGCGTATATAACGTCTTTCCCTCTTTTTTCATATCCCCTACATATATATAATATATACTAGTGTGCGTAGCATCAATGGTCCAGGGTAATATAGGAATGCAATGCAAATGAAATACATGAATGGTAATATCATGTTCCAATTTCAACGAGTGACATATTACCTTTGACGATACTGAATCTCATTATCATCTTTTTCATATGTCTTTTTAAGGATTTAGAAACAATTTAGACATGCTTTCAGCATAGAAATCAATAACATTATTATTCTTAACTTATAGGAATAAAATAAATTATAGAACAACACCACATTATATTTCATAACATGATACATGTCAAAAAAGAAAAATAATTTGTCTTTAACATACCTTATTTTCTAGCTAATGAAGGTTTGATGTCGAACTTGGAAAACTCAATTTCATTGCCAAAATAATACTTGTGAAATGAACACATTTGCTAATTAGCTTCTGTAAGATTAATCATTCACCACCTAGCCATCTCCTATTTCTGACCATTCACTAATGGATATATATAGAGAAAGTAGTAATAGATATATATACAGAGAAAAGATAACGGAACAACAGTGTCTTTTGATGTCGTTAAGTCGACAAAAAATATTAGTTTATAAATTAGGTGGAAGATCAATAATTGTCCACGTAGTTTACTAGAAAACACTGTAAAATTGTAAACTTTATCTACTTGAATTTTATCGTAATTTATTTCATAAAAAGCTAAAACCGTGGCTACTAGGTAATATGTGGCTAGTATTATTTACAAACTTAACTATTTATGAGTAACATTTATTTATGGTAATAATAAAATATATATTTTATCAAATTTTAATTTTTCCAACCGAGTATCAAGAGTACAAATGTTTTGTACTATTAATTTTCAAAAAGGGAAAAGATTACTTTTATTATAAAAAAATAAATTTTATTCTTATTATAAATAAAACTCTCATTTGTAAATCTCCTCATGACATATAAAGCATCACGACCAATTCGGGCATGGTGCCCTACACAGGCACTTTGTATACGTCAGAGAATAGCAATGGAACATACACAACATACAAAAAAACTTGACGGTAACTAACAACAGGTTAGCCGATAAGGCCACCTTAGTAAAATATACTCAATCCGAGAAATAGCATGGTATTTTCCTTTCCTTTACAACCCAATCCACAATGTGTATTCTGCACTTAAGAATAACAACTCTGGCGGGACGGGGCCGCCATACCACGAATGTACAACAACAATACCAGGATAAGCCTCCGAAATGAAGGAGCTTCTCGGTGAACAATGATCCTAGAGCGAGGATCGGCAGCACTTTACTGCAGAATGAGCGACCCCGAGAAGGAGAGTCGATTACAACATGTACCAAATATGTGGCGAAATCTTGTAATGAAATCATAAGTCTAAAATAAAGCTGAGACATGTATGATTACTCGATTAACGATTACACTATGCCTTACTAACAATGAGAGTAAATAGGAGTATACTTACAATATAAAGTAGGAGGCTCACGATCAGCGAGGACCACCCGCGCATATCATTAAGCAATCTATTCTGGGACTATTTCACGCGTAGATCGCGTGGACGCGTAGGTATTCCTCGCATGGTCATGCCCGCCCGCGTGGGACTATTTCACCGCGTAAGCCCATAAGGACTCGCGTAGAGGTATTCCTCGCATCATGGGTAGCAACTCCACAGAATGAGGTGGTATAACGTCTTGGGGGTTTACCCCTCATTTATACTCTGACACTGAAGCAGGTGGTATAACGTCTTGGGGGTTTACCCCTAATTTATACTCTTACCCTAACTCAACCGGCCATCATACATAACATAAGCCCTTGGAAACATCATACAATAAATAAGCAAGTTAAGAAATCCCCGTAACTTCTTATTAGCCTTATTCATATACATTCTCATTTTAGTTTACTTAAGGCACTAACATGTCATTATAAAATCCGGGAATTTAACCCAAAGTACGTACTTCTATTCCTTTAAAAATGACTCTTTTTCATAAATAACTTCCAAGATACTAATAACCGTAGTATCAAGTCATAACTACTTTTCAAGACAAGTCACGATACCTTTTAGAAATACATTTAGGCTTCTAAATCAAGTGACTTCTTTCTAAAACCTTAGGCAATTGATGCCTTAAATCAAATTGCCTTTCAATAAATCAAGCCATTTATCTTTCCATAAAGCGATATAACCAACTCCCCATAAAGTCGTTATATTCACTTTATGCATTAGTCAAGTACAATTCCTATCCAAGGGACTTATACGTTTAAAGCGAAACAAGTATCGCATACTTTAAAACTCTTGAAGTCCTTAACATACTTAAATTACTTAGAGTAAACCACTCTTTAAACTTTCCATAAAAACAAGTATCAAAATACTTTCAACATGCTTAAAGTCTCTTAACTTTGAAAACCAAGATATCCTAACATTTAAACAAGTGAGTTAATTCCTAACTCAATCAACTTGACATTATAAGATAAGCCAAGGATGTCAAATGGACTAGATTGTCAAAATCTTGTCGTCTCAGTACTATATCGTGAAACTAGTCATGCTCAAAGATAGGAAAAGTTCCACATACCTCTTGGGTCAAACCACTTGTCAAGTACAAATTCCGCCCGTAGTATGTCAACCTATAATATTCACAATACGTCCATTAAGGCCTTACTTCAAACGTAGAATATTATAAGTGTTAAGTCTCTAAATTCTACGGAAAATCGGACGACACCTCCTTTGTTTTTACTAACTTTGCCACCTTTTCCAAGGTCGAAATACAATAACCAAGCAGCCCCAATTGGCTCACAACAATATAGAAGGTAATCCAATGCCAATGAATAACCAAACAGCCCCAATTGGCTCATGATAATATAGAAGGTAATCGATGCAAATGAATAACCAAACAGCCCCAATTGGCTCACGATAATATAGAAGGTAATCGATGCAAATGAATAACCAAACAGCCCCGATTGGCTCACAATAATATCAATACCAATTCTTATTCAATTTCCATTTCAATCCAAATGGTTTAGTATAACATGATATCAAGCGCGATCGATTACCACTACTACAATTCTCAAGTAGGTAAACATGCGGCGATTCTAAATTAACGACCAAAATTGCATTTCAATTTCAAAGGCTAATCGTGTCATTTTCGGTTCTAGGCTTCTACAATCCATGTCATATCAAACTTCATAACACAAATCACATGATCACTTCAACTTATAATAACGTGGAATCTTGATTACAAAGTAAAGCGAAGATTATACCTCAATTAGCCAATTATGATCCAAGATCACAAGTCGCTCCTTAGCAACTTTAGCTCCTCCTTTCGACGTTCCAATCCACTCCAAGCAACCATTAGAAGCTTAAGAATAACTCATCTTCAAGTTCCAACTTCAAAGTTGAATAACCCTTTAGGTTTTAGCCTTGCGACTAATACGAAACGCCTCTTTTCGAAATCTTTCTTTTGAGAAAACCTTACAATACTCTTAGGAACCTTGGTTTAAAGTGGGGGAATTATTGGACAAGAATTGAAAATTTTCCTCTTGGAAACTTGTCAAAACCGTGAGCTTCCATAGTGAGCAAGACAAGATTTCAATTATTTTCTAAGTGTGAGAATGACAAAGTCTTGCTACTAGTATGCTTATATAACAAAATGGAAGGTCTAGATTAGTACATATGGATGGCTCGGATGTGTTTCACATGGATCTTGCCCAAGTGGCCCTTGGACTTTTAGTCAACAATGTCAAGCTAAGTCATTTGCAAGACTTGTCTTCCTAACAATGGTCAAATGACCCTTTTGTCCTTGTTAAATTTCATCCAAGACAACATAAGGGGGGTGACACGTGTCGCCCTCCCATTCGTCACAATATTTCGTTTTCCGACAAATCCAAAATTCCGATAAATTTTACTCGTCTCAAACCTTAACATTTGAGTTCTTACGTACGTTCTTAAAAACATATCCTGGAATTTCTGGTGTAACATTCTTCCCCATTAGAAACATTCGTCCCGAATGTTCTTTCGGGAGTCCAACTTAAAGATAGCGACATAGTCTCCTTACAACCCCTACATACCAATAATGCCACAGGTGGCCACATACTAAAATGCCAACCTGAACCCCATGTGTCAACATCGGTTATCTGCATAAAGCTTCTGCTGACTCTAAGTTTACAAATAATCTTTCGGATAAGCCGCTTATCCACGGCCGTGAATCAAGTCTGGACCAAATAACTGAACCTCGCCCATGCCAAATCCACCAACCAACGATCTACACTTTCTTACATACAAGGCCTCATACAGGGTCATCCGAATCTTTGGAAGGGTATACGTTATTATACTCAACACAACAAGAGACAATTAACCCTCCGGCTATTTACGAAATCAAGAACACAGGCCGCATCTATCCTCGGTGCACGGATAGTGCGCCTTGCTGTCCGTCGATCACGAGGGTGTAATGCAACACCGAGACTCACTTGTGTCCCTAATCCCTCCTGAAAAACCTCCAGAAGTTATCCGTAACCGAGCTCATCTGTCGGTCATCATAAACGTAGGAACCCCGTGCAGTCTCACAATCTCTCTGCTATACAAGCAAGCATAATCCTCAGCCGAGTAAGGGGTCCCAAATCCGAAAGAACACGGCTGGTTTCGCCAGCCTAATTACCATGACCCCCAGGGAGTCGCACTCCCTCTGAGTACGATGCCACACTGTAACAAGATCTATATTAATTACCTCTCATATCTAGGTTGGGATTTCAATCGCCTGCAATAGCCCACTGGGCTTCTGGTGCTCAACCATGACCTGCTACTATCTCGGACACTAAGCAGTAACTCCTCTATGTCCCTTTTCCGGTCATCTTACCCATACATATACGAGGTCACGACACGACTTAGTCGGCCCCAAACAATTAGGGCAATAAGCACTGCGTGCCTCCCCTAAAACCTGCTGACTAGTCCTGCAGCACCGGGTACACGCAATCTATCCTCATCTCACAGCACCCCATCTGGTGCTACTCAACCAGGCTCTTCTCTCCTCGGAGAGTCGTATCTCGATACCGTATCATAACTGGATCCTCATACTGTCGCCTCTTTACTTCCTCAACGATGGAAGACTCGGCAACCTCTCGGATCTGAACTTCATTAACCTTGGAAACCAATAATCGAACCCCTAGGCTCGGTAACTGAAGAATCTTACGGACTACATCCTGTCTATTTGGCTGCCCATCTGGCAGACTTGTTATACCCCGTATTTCCAGAGTATGTACGTAAAGGAATACGTACAAAAAGTTTGGTCTTAAAGTTAGGCCTTGGACGATTTTTAGGCACAACTCACAAAGCGAATAGTTTTCCGAAGCGTTTCAAGACTTTTCGTAGAATAAATTCGGCTATGCCATTTCTATTTTTGCGGATTTTCGAGAGGCGAAACATTTTGGACCAGCGGGAGGCGACACTTGTCACCCTCCAATTGATGGATGTGAAGCGTCCATATGGCGATTGGAGTTGCCAACTTGGTCAAGTTGTTGGTAAGATATTTTGTGTGCAAGTTGGCCAGGACACTTGCCCAAATCTTGACCCTACACTTGCCTTGCACTTGTCTTCATCTTGGCCATTGGTTGGCCATCCTTGACCTATAAATACCCTCTTGAGATGAAGAGTTCTTCATCCACAAAAGCTTTCAAGTCTAAAATCCTTCCTCTCCTTTGTAAGAAATTCGTCCAACACACCCCCTCACCGAGAAGCTTGGCCGAGGCTACCCCACCCCTAGCCTGTGAAACCTACCCCCTCCCTTGGTAGAAAAGTTGCCTTCTTGTATTGTTATAATGCCCAAAATACCTAGCCCAAATACCTTAGTACTTAGTAGAAGTTGTGAAGAACTTCAAGGTTTCATGGAGCATACAACTTAGGAGCAAAACCTTGCTCAGAGCGACTTTTCTAGGATATTATTGGGCTTACCAGGGTAACTAATCCTAACCTATTTTGAATTAGAGAATACTTCTTGTTGTAGAATAAGAATAAGTATAAATACTTAGAAGAATATCAAAGAATAAATTGAGCTGCTATCACGATAGAAGGGTTTAAAGAAGAATAATTGCTGTACTCGCATAGAATTTGTTTTCTGATGAGACTCATATAGCTCACCGGGTAGGGTTGTGCTGCCCAACTTTCCATAGAATTGTGAACCCTCTGTTTAGAATGACCTTCAGAGTAGTCTTTGATAGATATCTGTGACTATTATAGGCTGACTCTCTGCGCGCGACATATTCAACTTGGCAGGTGGTTTTATTTGAGAAGGTATGTGATTCTTCCTAAAGCATGATATTTTACAATATGTATATAGTGCGGTAGGCGTGCATGTGTTAGCTGAATAATAACTAACGGCAATGTCTTTGACTTAAGCACCGAATAATACTTACGGCAATGCCTGCGGCTTAAGCCCGAATAATACGTCTGGCAATGCCTCACTTAAGCTGAATAATAAGAAGCGAAAACATTTCAAAGGACTACTGAATCATTTTTACAGAAGAGAACTAATTGGTTTTTTTTTAAACAGAAGCTTAAGAGTTATACTAGCTTTATGGGAAGTTAAGTATAACCACTTAAGATTGATAAAAGAAACAAGTTGCCTATGTATTTCTAACAGACTTATATGAAATTGTGAAAAGAATAATAAGATGGTTTGATAAGTAGACATGACATGTTGCTATGTGTGTTAGTACCTTGTAACGTTTGTATAAGTGAGTATCCTTGTTGTACTTATGTTGTTTAAAGATAAGTCGTTATGTTAGTGTACTATCACTCACCTCTTGAGATGATACCGGAGGTTAAGCTGCCCTCCGATGCGGGGTAGACTCGATGATGCAGGACCGTGATTCGAGAATACCTCATGCGGGTCGGGGGCCTATGTGGAGCTACGAGTTCGAGGTTAGTATGCGGGGTTATGCCTCATACGATTATGTGGCCCGTGCGGACAGCGAGTCCAGGACGATGCCGAGGAGTAGCTACCCTCGATGCGGGGTTATACCTCATGCGGGCCCATGCGAGTGGCCTATGCGGACTCCAGGAGTCCAGGATTAGGCTTGCAGAATGAGGATGTGGGCGAGTGGCCCTGTTTTGATCATTCGCATCCTAGACAAAACGTATTCTGATTACCTATTGTTGCTCTTGTTTGTGATGTGGCACTATGTGCGGTTTCCTTAGTTGTTTCACACATATTTGTGGCGGTTTTAAAAATGATATGTTTTTCATTTAAGTACTTTCTGATTTCGCATACTTAGTACTGTTATCTTGACCTCCTTGAAGTGCGTTCATGCAGAGGTAAGGGCAGCAGTGCTAGATCCGCATCCTTAGGATCTCTACGTTGGTGTCGAGCTCCATCTCTTGGAGGCTCTACTTTTGGTATGATCTCCTGTTGTAGATAGTTTTGTATAGTCGAGGTATGGCGGGGCCTGTCCCGCCATAGTTATATATTTCCTTAAGTGCTGTAGTCATATTTATGCGGTGTGGGATGTAGCTGCTAAACCATGATTATATATATATCGAAAGCGATGTTTTCTCACATAATCATGTCTTATTTTATAAAGCTGTTTCATGTCTTGCTTTATGTTTCGATTACTCGATGTATGACTACTTGGGTGCGGGTGAAGGCACGATCACTGCCAGGCAGGTCGTGACAAAAGTGGTATCGAAGCGATTAATCTCGGAAAGTGTCTCTGAGCCGTATCTAGTAAGTCTTGATTATCGGTGTGTTGTGCACCACACCAATGTCGAGGCTATAGGATATTTAGGATTGGTTTCCGTTCTTCTCATTACGAGATCGTGCTTTAGAGGCGTGTTATAGGTTGGACCTCTAACGTATTCCTTTCTTATGTGATTATGCCTCGCGTAAGGCAACCGGGCCAGAAGGGCAAAGCAGGAGGCGCTAGCGAGACACCCGAGTCACGAGGCTCGAGGCCCGATCTATACGAGACGGCGAGTTCTATGGCGCCCGGCCCAGCGAGACCACGGTACCACACCTCGCATCCCCGATGCAGGCGGAGAGTTAGGAAATACAAGGAGATAGCCCGACTTTTGGCTAAAGTTGTGGCGAACGAGAGAGGCTGGATCACGGCGATTCAGTTCAGCTCGGCCGGTCGCACCGTTGTTCACCCGAGGCGAGAGAGTTTGAGGCTACGAGACTTCTTGAGTGTAGCCGCGGAGTTTTATGGATCGAGGCGGAGGATGATCCGCGAGTTCATCCGTCGGCTTGAAGGATTTTGAGAGTGATCGGGCGTCGGAGACCGAGTCGTGATCTTTGGTTCACATAGGTTGCGTGATACGCGATCGATTGGTTTGATTCATGGGAGTTATCGGGAGAGCACGCGTCCCAGTACTTGGGATGAGTTCTCGGAGGCTTTCCTCGCTCACTTCTTGCCTCGCGGATGAGGAGGCGCGGGCTGATAGATTTTACTGCGAGGCGAGAGGGGCCTTGTCGGGAGTACAATGTCGAGTTTGATTCATTGGCTCGATATGTCCCGGCGTTAGTAGCAGATATGGAGGATAGGGTGCACGCTATGTCAGGGCTGAAGCGACTATATGGCGAGTCATGTGCGGGGTTTCTCTCGGCCGGGTATGGACATTACCGCATGCGAGCTCACGCTCTTGGATGCGAGGCGCAGAGGTCGGCGAGTGGGCGAGCGGCGAGAAGAAGGCGGGGCGGGAGGGTCTTGGTGGTTATCGTGGTGGCGGCCTCGGCGATCTAGGTCGCACCACGGCTAACGAGCACTCTGCCGCGTCACCGGCCTGGCCCGAGTTTTGAGGCGGACCGGGGCCTAGGGCTTGGGCGTCGAGTAGCGAGTGCGGCGATCGGGACCACCCGGTGTGGCCGTCGGTAGATCCCATTACGGGAAGTGTGGTACTACTTTTGGAGCTTGTTCTGATTGTGGCAGCGAGGTCACTGCGCGGCTTGTCCGGCCGAGGCGTGGCGTGGTAGAGCTCGACGCCGAGTTCATTGCGGCCATCATCTCTCTGATTACTCGCCCGGGCGAGGTGCTCGTGGGTCGGCCAGGTGTGGCGGGCGTGGCTCGGGTCCCGATTCTAGCGGTCCTCGAACCGCATTTATGCTTTGTCCGGTAAGCGAGGATCGGAGGCCTCACGATGTCGTCTGGTACCTTATCGGTTCTGGGTTTGATGTGTATGCTTTGATAGATCGGGTTCTACTACGTCTATATATCTCCCCTTGTTGCTAGTAGGATAGGGATAGAGCACGAGTCCATAGACCACTTCGAGGTAGCTACGCGATGGGTGATTCGGTGGTAGCTCGGCGGGTATATAGAGCTTGTCTGTGACCATTCTGATCGTCGGACCTGGCGACTTGATAGAGTTGGAGATGATTGACTTCGGCGTGATCATGGGGATGGATTGGCTAGCTTCACCTTTCGCCAATGTAGGCTAGAGAGAGAATAATGCAGTTCCGGTTTCTGAGAGCGGTTGTTGAGTGGGAGAACGCGGTATCGGCAGGGGTAGGTTTATTTCCTACCTCAAGGCTAGGAAGATGGTGCGAGAAGGGTATATCTACCATCTCGTTCGGGTGTTTGATCTCCGAAGGCTGCGGTACCAGATTTTCGTCGATTCGATGGTGAGTTCCCGGGCGTGTTTCGGATGACCTCGTGTATCCTCTCGAGAGAGATCGAGTTTTGTATAGATGTGTTGCGGATACTCGGCTATTTCCATTCCGCCATACAGAATGGCACTGCCGAGTTGAGAGAGTTGAAGGATCGGCTTAGGGATTTGCTAGAGAAGGGCTTCATTAGGCCTAGTGTTTCTCCACGGGAGGCCGGTATTGTTCGTGAAGAAGAAGGGCGGGGAGCTGCGCATGTGTGTTGATCTGAGCGGTGAACAAGGTGACCATTAAAACAGATACCCCTTCCTAGGATTGATGATTTGTTCGACGATTGCGAGTGCGAGATGTTTCTCGAGATTGATCTGCGATCGGGCTATCATCAGTGCGAGTCGAGAGAGGTGGATGTCCACAGGGTGCATTCGGACGTGCGGGCATTATGAGTTCGTCATGTCTTTTGGGTTGACCAATGCTCGTGGTATTCATGGATTTGATGAACGAGTGTTCAAACCATTTTGAACACGTTTGTGATAGTGTTCATTGATGATATCTTGGTTTATTCGCTCGGGCGAGAGCATGCGGGCGTTTGAGGCTGTCTTGTGATTCTCGAGACCAGCGATTATGCGCCAAGTTTTCCAAATGTGAGTTTTGGTTGACTTGATGGCGTTTCTTGGGCATATTGCCGGTGATGGCATTCGAGTTGATCTGGCCAATCGAAGCGATCGAGACTTGGCCTGACCTCTTACTCGACGAGGTTCGCGATTTTACAGGCCTTGCGGTATTATCGGTTCGTGGAAGTTTGCTTCTATCTACGCACCATTGACTAGGTGACTCGGAAAGCCAAGTTTGATGGGTGATGCTTGTGGCGGGGTTTCGATTCTTTGAAAAGAGGCGGCGACCGCCCGTTCTTACTCTTCCGGAGGTCGGATGGTTATGTCGTGTATTGTGATCGTCGGGCATCGGGTTGGGATGTGTGTTGATGCAGCATGGCGAGTTATAGCATATCGTCCGGCAATTTGAAGAAACACGAGGAACTACCCGCGTGATTTGGAGTTGGCGGTGTGATTCACGCTTTGAAGATGCAGGCACTATTTGTATGGGGTTAGCGTGGATATTTCACGGACCACAAGAGCCTCGGTATATCTTGGCGGAGGAGGCTGAACTTACAGCGAGGCGGTGGTTAGAGTTGCTTAAGGATTACGATGTGGACATCTGTACCACCGGGCAAGGCGATGTTGTGGCGGATGCTCTTAGTCGTAGGTCGATGGGAGCCTATCGGATGTGCGGCTAGAGAGAAGGACATGGTTCGTAATTTGCACGATTAGCGAGCCTTGGTGTCCGTTTGATTGATTACGATAGCAATGGGGTTAGAGTTCGTGAGGTTGCCGAGTCTTCCATCGTCGAGGAGGTGAAGAGGCAACGATTCGAGATCGGCTTTGATTCGATATCGTGATCTGACTCTTCGTGAGGGCAAGGGTCGCTTTTGGTAGCACTGATGGGGTGCTAAGGTTTGAGGCGAGTTGTGTGTTCGGATGTTTGAGGACTTGGCGGAGTTCTTGGGAAGCACACGGTAGCGCGTTACTCTATCCATCCAGGGTCGACCAAGATGTACCATGACCTTAGATCTGTGTATTGGTGGGATGGCTTGAAGAGGGCGTTGCGAGTTCGTAGCTCGGTGCGTGTTGTCGGCGGTGAAGGTAGAGCACGAGAGACACGGTGGTTTGTTCTGACGATAGAGATCCCGACACGGAAGTGGGAGGTAATCAGCATGGACTTCATCGCGGGATTACCTCGCACTCGGAGGAGACATGATTCTATATGGGTTATCGTCGGCGGTGTGAAATCAGCCCACTTTCTTCCGTCGGGGCGACTTTTGGTGAGGATTATGCGGACTTTACATCAGAGATCGTCGGTGCGTGGAGTCCTACTTGATCATATCGAGCAGGAGCCCGGTTTACGGCTGCGGAGGTCCTTCGAGAGGTTTAGGGGCCTTGGTGAGCACAGTCTTGCATTTCATCCGCAGACAGACGGACGAGCGCACTATCCGGACTCTTGAGGATTAGCTGCGAGCTGTGTTATTGACCGATGGTAGTTGGGAGGATCATTTGCCTCTAGTTGAGTTCGCGTATAATAATAGCTACCACTCCGGTATTCGAGATGGCGCCTTATGAGGCCTTGTATGGGAGGAAGTGCGGATCGCCTATAGGTTGGTTCGAGGTGGGCGAGTGCGGCTAGTGGGACGGATTTGGTGCGTGAGCGATGGATAAGGTGAAGCTTATCAAGGCGGCTATTGGCGGCTCGAGTCGGCGAAGTCATATCACGGATCATCGTCGTCGACATCACGAGTTCGATTGATGATTGGGTTTTCTGAAGGTGTCACCCATGAAGGGTGTGATGAGATTCGGGAAGAAGAAACTTCGGCCAAGGTACATTGGGCGTTTGATTGTCGCGAGGTAGGCAAGGTTGCTATGAGTTGGATCTGTCGTCCGTCTGGAAGCGGTGCATCGGTGTTTCACGTTTCTATCTTTGAGAGATGTATCGGGGATCCATCTGAGGTACATCCGATTGGCGATGTCGGTGGCCAGGGTTATCGTATGAGAGATTCCATAGCGATGTCGATCGTCGGAGTTAGGCGTCTGCGGACGAAGGGCGTGGCTTCCGTCAAAGTCTTGTGGCGAACGAGGCTCGGGGAGGAGATGGCGTGGGGCGAGGAGGACATGAGGCGAAGTATCCTCACTGTTCCCCACCCCTCGGGTAATTCACTTTCCTACTTGTAAATCTTCATTATCGTTTATGCCTAAGTGTTGTTTATGGTAGTGTGTGGCTTTTGCAAGCTGTTTAAGTTTTGAAGAACCTTATCGTTATCTGTCTTGGGAAGGAACATTCGGGACGAATGTTTCTAAGGAGGAGAATGTTATACCGTATTTGAGTATGCGTAAAGGAATACGTACAAAAGTTTGGTCTTAAAGTTAGGCCTTGGGCGATTTTTAGGCCTGACTCACGCGAATAGTTTTCCGGCGAAGCGTTTCCACGACTTTCGTAGAATAAATTCGGCTATGCCATTTCTATTTTTGCGGATTTTTCCGAGAGGCGAAACATTTTGGACCAGCGGGAGGCGACACTTGTCACCCTCCAATTGATGGATGTGAAGCGTCCATATGGCGATTGAGTTGCCAACTTGGTCAAGTTGTTGGTAAGATATTTTGTGTGCAAGTTGGCTAGGTACACTTGCCCAAATCTTGACCTACACTTGCCTTGCACTTGTCTTCATCTTGGCCATTGGTTGGCCATCCCTTGACCTATAAATACCCTCTTGAGATGAAGAGTTCTTCATCCACAAAAGCTTTCAAGTCTAAAAATCCTTCCCTCTCCCTTTGTAAGCAATTCGTCCAACACACCCCCTCCCTTGAAGCCGAGGCTACCCCACTAGCCTGGCGAAACCTACCCCCTCCCTTGGTAGAAAAGTTGCCTTCTTGTATTGTTATAATGCCCAAAATACCCTAGCCCAAATACCTTAGTACTTAGTAGAAGTTGTGAAGAACTTCTAAGGTTTCCTGGAGCATACAACTTAGGAGCAAAACCTTGCTCGGTAGCGACTTTTCTAGGATATTATTGGGCTTACCGAGGTAACTAATCCTAACCCTCTTTTGAATTAGAGAATACTTCTTGTTGTAGAATAAGAATAAGTATAAATACTTAGAAGAATATCACGAATAGAATTGAGCTATCACGATGAAGGGTTTAAAGAAGAATAATTGCCTTTGTACTTTCGCGTAGAATTTGTTTTCTGATGAACTCATATAGCTCAGGGTAGGGTTGTGTTGCCCAACTTTCCATAGAATTGTGAACCCTCTGTTTAGAATGACCTTGAGTAGTCTTTGATA
This sequence comes from Przewalskia tangutica, assembly GCA_029844215.1. Taxonomy (NCBI): domain Eukaryota; kingdom Viridiplantae; phylum Streptophyta; class Magnoliopsida; order Solanales; family Solanaceae; genus Przewalskia; species Przewalskia tangutica. The sequence goes on along the minus strand of CM056722.1, from coordinate 64,726,531 downwards.
GATATCTGTGACTATTATGGTGACTCTCTGCGCGACATATTGACTTGGCGGTGGTTTATTTGAGAAGGTATGTGATTCTTCCTAAAGCATGATATTTTACAATATGTATATAGTACGGTGAGCGTACATGTGTTAGCTGAATAATAACTAACGGCAATGTCTTTGACTTAAGCTGAATAATACTTACGGCAATGCCTCGGCTTAAGCTTTGAATAATACGTCTGTGATGCCTGGCTTAAGCTTTGAATAATAAAGAAGCGAAAACATTTCAAAGGACTCTTGAATCATTTTCTGAGAAGAGAACTAATTGGTTTCTTAAGCGAAGCTTAAGAGTTATACTAGCTTTATGGGAAGTTAAGTATAACCACTTAAGCGATAAAAGAAACAAGTTGCCTATGTATTTCTATGAGACTTATATGAAATTGTGAAAGAATAATAAGATGGTTTGATAAGTAGACATGACATGTTGCTATGTGTGTTAGTACCTTGTAACGTTTGTATAAGTGAGTATCCTTGTTGTACTTATGTTGTTTAAAGATAAGTCGTTATGTTAGTGTACTATCACTCACCTCTTGAGATGATCTGGAGGTTAAGGCGCCCTCCGTCTGGGGTAGACTCGGTGATGCAGGACCATGATTCGAGAATACCTCATGCGGGTCGAGGGGGCCTATGCGAGCTACGAGAGTTCGAGGTTAGTATGCGGGGTTATGCCTCATGCGATGCATGTGGCGTGCGGACGAGTCGGGGCGATGCAGGGAGTAGCTACCCTCGATGCGGGGTTATACCTCATGCGGGCCCATGCGAGTGGCCTATCACGGACTCGAGAGTCGAGATTAGGCTTGCGAGAATGAGGATGTGGGCGAGTGGCCTGTTTGATCATTCGCGGCCTAGACAAAGCGTATTCTGATTTACTATTGTTGCTCTTGTTTGTGATGTGGCACTATATGCGGTTTCCTTAGTTGTTTCACACATATTTGTAAACCGGTTTTAAAAATGATATGTTTTTCATTTAAGTACTTTCTGATTTCGCATACTTAGTACTGTTGTCTTGACCTCCTTGAGGCTGCGTTCATCTGCAGTGTAAGAGCGGCAGTGCTAGATCCGCATCCTTAGGATCTCTACGTTGGTGTCGGGAGCTCCATCTCTTAGGAGGCTCTACTTTTGGTATGATCTCCTGTTGTAGATAGTTTTTGTCTGATCGAGGGTATGGCGGGGCCACTGTCCGCCATAGTTGTATATTTCCTTAAGTGCGTAGTCATGTTATGCGATGTCGGATGTAGCGCTAAACCATGATTATATATATATGCGAAAGGCGATGTTTTCTCACATGTCTGTGTCTTATTTTATAAATTGTTTCATGTCTTGCTTTATGTTTCCGCTGATTACTCTGATGTATGACTACTTGGGTGCCCCGGTAAGGCACCAGTCACGGGCCCCGGAACGGGTCGTGACAAGACTACCCTTAGGTCCATCACAAAGAGTATACGTAACTATCTTGGCTTCCCCGGATGGTATAGGATATCAATATCACAATCCTTGAGTAACTCTAACCACCATCGGTGTCGCAAATTCTCTTGCCTCGATCTGCGGATATCTGGAGGCTTTTGTGGTGCGCAGTATCCACATGAAGTGCGTATATCGTCATGCCCCAAATCTTCAAGGCTTGATTTAGCGCGCCAACTCTAAATCGTGAGTGGCGCAATTTCCTTTCCGCTTCCTAACTCACAGGAAAACATAGGTTCTAACCTTATCGGGTTGCGTCGGACTACAGCCTAATGACCTGACGTGTTATAATCAATACCTAACCCTCTAGTCTTTCAGGATGATTTAGAACTGTATTCGTGGTCAACTTTTCTTCCAATAGCGAAAGTCTTTCTCATTCTGCGAAATATTGGGTATCCTTAATCTCACTTATGGTTCTGTTTCCCTTTTTGTTGCAACCAAACTTGGTCACTAAACTTAGACTTAATTCCTTTGCTTGCCTCATGGCTAAGACTTCTTGTCAATCACAATTTAGGGGAGGTTTCCTTGATCTCGTCAAGTAGTAACCGGTTTTCCTTTCCCGGTTGTAGAGCCTATAACTAGGTGTTACCACATTTTCTCGAAATGTTCTTACTTCCCATTATTTACTAATGGTCTTTACACTAGTGCTGGGTAAACATATCTCGTGCAACCTATTTTTAACCATAGTCGTATTCTCCTTTATTATTACGGTCATATCCTGCGTGTAACAACATGGGTACATGCAACCCCATATCATAAGCGTCCTTTTCGTGGGGAAGAGAACTTATCTCCTATCTTGAACTTTCCTTGGAGTCACAACCCTACTCATTTGGGTCCTCTTGCGGTCGATGAATTAGCTAATCATCACGCCCGCCTTTAAGTTCGTGTAGATTTTCCAACCTACCAAAGATGCCCTCGACTTTCATGGCTGACTCGTACTTATTTTTATTCTTGCCTTGTACATTTTCTAAAATTATCAGGAAGGTCGTGTACGACCGCCACACCAAACCAACTCAAGTACCTCGAGGGCACTTAAAATAACTTCCTCCAAATTCAATTATTACATACTTCTGCGTCAATTTACCCCAGTAAACAAGTCACATGACTTAAAAGAAAACAATGTCAAAGAAGGAAGGATAATTCCGGTTACCACCACTTCTCTTCCTTTCCACTCGATGGCAAAACTGCGGAAAGCGGTACCGAATCAATCTCTCTTATGTAGTCCACGTTGGCATAACAAGAGGCCAGTAGCCCGAACTCATAATGACCTCGATATGCGTCATGCGACTCTGCTTTGGGTCCAAGCGACTTTATCGTTACCGTCGATTATTATCTAACCGCTCAGCTACCACCCAACACTCACGGGTGTAGTCACCTCGAAAGGTCCTCATGGATTCAGGTTCCATTTCCTTATTCTTGGTTGCTCTCTTTCTTACTGGTCGTACTCTTCCCGTACTCCCAAAATTATTCTAGCGTCGTCATAGCCTTCATCTTGTTTGGGCCTCAAATCTGCAGGTTGCTAAATTAAACAATACAAGGCCCATTCCGGCTCTCACAACCTGGTTCCGGTGGAACACGTCCACGAACCCGTAAAATGGCTAACTAAACTTGGGCCTTGCACCGCCGTGACCTGTCACGTGGCGGGACTACTACTAAGCGATCCCATTTCCTTTCAAGTTATGGGGCGACCTAAATAGATCCCCAACCCGACTCGTCGTACTTAACTCTTTTCCTAGGTCTGTCTAACTTTTTACTGCAGAAGGCCTTATATACCTAAGGTCTCGGTGGTAATCAACATTTTTAGGCTCGCGATTTCCATGCTCCAAGCCTATCTTATCCGCCCGTGGCAGGGAACAAGAACCTCGTAATATCATAATCGTGTTGTCTTGACCACAACAACCATACTTTCTTCGTCCGGATCTCGCGTACAATTCCCTTAAGCATACCACGTAGCTTAAGTTGCTAACATAGTCTTCCACTTAGTCTCTTAATTAACTTCTTAAGGGTCCATTACCTTTTCCGATAACTCATCATTTCCTAATTATCTCAAATTAGCACGTAAAACCTTGATGAGAATTCATTAAAGCATTTCATACCTTCCGGTATTTATTTAGTCCCTTCCAAATCCACGGTAATCTAAATCATTCTAGGCAACACGCGTCGACCCTCGTATATAAATTCGCATAGTTGTATGTCACAATACCAACTACAACCATTACCAACGGATACGCAATCCACGTAATCCTTCCCGGAGTCATCTTTGCCTTTCGTGGCGCAAACAATCATAACTTGTTAGGGAGAGCGACCACTAACCATCTGACTCTATCATGCGATCTTAGAGTAAGAAGAATGAAACCGATCCTAAATGTCCTGCGACCTCACGATTATAGACGTGGTGCACAACACACCGATAATCAAGACTCTACTAGACACGGATCTGTAGACACTTTCAGAGGACTAAGCGCTCACGATACCACTTTGTCACGACCCGACCGGGCGGCGGTGCCCTACAGGCACCATCGCAGTATACATCGAGAGAATAGCGTGAACATACCTGACATACAAAAAAAACTTGACGATAACCAACAACGGGCTGGCCGATAAGGCCACCTTAGTAAAATATACTCGATCGAAATAGCACGGTACATTTTCCTTTCCTTCTGCCCAATCCACAATGTGACTACGGACCTCTAAGAATAACAACTCGGAGGGACGGGGCCGCCATACCACGAATGTACAACAACCGACAATACCGAGGATAAGCCTCGAAATGAAGGAGCTTCTCAGCGGTGAGCAGTGATCCTAGGCGAGGATCGGCAACGTACTTTACTGCGGCGTGAGCGGCCCGAAGGAGGTCGATCAACATGTACCAAATATGTGAAAGAAATGCGTAATGAAATCATAAGTCTAAAATAAAGCGGAGACATGTATGATTACTCAATTAACGATGCGTTGTGCCTTACTAACAATGAGTAAATAGGAGTATACTTACAATATAAAGTAGGAGGCTCGCGATCAAAGCGGGACCACCCGCGCGATGTCGTTAAGCAATCCTATTCACGGGACTATTTCACGCGTAGATCGCGTGGACGCGTGAGGTATTCCTCGCATAGGTGTACCGCCCGCATGGGACTATTTCACCCGCGTAAGCCCATAAGGACTCGCGTGAGGTATTCTCGCATCATGGGTAGCAAATCCACGGAAGCGGTGGTATAACGTCTTGGGGTTTACCGCCGTTTATACTCTTACCACAGGCGGTGGTATAACGTCTTGGGGTTTACCTCATTTATACTCTTACCCTAGCTCAACCGGCCATCATACATAACATAAGCCCTTGGCTTATCATACGATAAATAAGCAAGTTAAGAAATCCCTAACTTCTTATTAGCCTTATTCATATACATTCTCATTTTAGTTTACTTAAGGCACTAACATGTCATTATAAAATCAGAATTTAACCCAAAGTACTACGTCTTCTATTCCTTTAAAATGACTCTTTTTCATATATAACTTCCAAGATACTAATAACCGTAGTATCAAGTCATAACTACTTTTCAAGACAAGTCACGATACCTTTTAGAAATACATTTAGGCTTAAATCAAGTGACTTCTTTCCTTTAAAACCTTAGGCAATTGATGCCTTAAATCAAATTGCCTTTCAATAAATCAAGCCATTTATCTTTCCATAAAGCCAATATAACCAACTCCCCATAAAGTCGTTATATTCACTTTATGCATTAGTCAAGTACAATTTCTATCGAAGGGACTTATACGTTTAAAGCGAAACAAGTATCGCATACTTTAAAACTCTTCAAGTCCCTTAACATACTTAAATTACTTAGAGTAAACCACTGTTTAAACTTTCCATAAAAACAAGTATCAAAATACTTTCAACATGCTTAAAGTCTCTTAACTTTGAAAACCAAGATATCCTTAACATTTAAACAAGTGAGTTAATTCCCTAACTCAATCAACTTGGACATTCCTAAGATAAGCCAAGGATGTCAAATGGACTAGATTGTCAAAATCTTGTCGTCTGCAGAGTACTATATCGTGAAACTAGTCATGCTCAAAAGATAGGAAAAGTTCCACATACCTCTTGGTCGAACCACTTGTCAAGTACAAATTCCGCGTAGTATGTCAACCTATAATATTCACAATCGTCCATTAAGGCCTTACTTCAAGCGTAGAATATTATAAGTGTTAAGTCTCTAAATTCTACGGAAAATCGGATGACACCTCCTTTGTTTTTACTAACTTTGCCACCTTTTCCAAGGTCGAAATACAATAACCAAACAGCCCGATTGGCTCGCAACAATATAGAAGGTAATCGATGCCAATGAATAACCAAACAGCCCGATTGGCTCACGATAATATAGAAGGTAATCGATGCAAATGAATAACCAAACAGCCCCAATTGGCTCACAATAATATAGAAGGTAATCCAATGCAAATGAATAACCAAACAACCCCAATTGGCTCACAATAATATCAATACCAATTCTTATTCAATTTCCATTTCAATCCAAATGGTTTAGTATAACATGATATCAAGCGTGATCGATTACCACTACTACAATTCTCAAGTAGGTAAACACGGCGATTCTAAATTAACGACCAAAATTGCATTTCAATTTCAAAAGGCTAATCATGTCATTTTCGGTTCTAGGCTTCTACAATCCATGTCACTTATCAAACTTCATAACACAAATCACATGATCACTTCTAACTTATAATAACGTGGAATCTTCAATTACAAAAGTAAAACGAAGATTATACCTCAATTAGCCCAATTATGATCCAAGATCACAAGTCGCTCCTTAGCAACTTTAGCTCCTCCTTTCGACGTTCCAATCCACTCCAAGCAACCCTTAGAAGCTTAAGAATAACTCATCTTCAAGTTCCAACTTCAAAGTTGAATAACCCTTTAGGTTTTCGCCTTGCGACTAATACGAAAACGCCTCTTTTCGAAATCTTTCTTTTGAGAAAACCTTACAATACTCTTAGGAACCTTGGTTTAAAGTGGGAATTATTGGACAAGAATTGAAAATTTTCCTCTTGGAAACTTGTCAAAGCAGTGAGCTTCCATATTGAGCAAGACAAGATTTCAATTTTTTTTACTAAGTGTAGAGAATGACAAAGACTTGCTAATAGTAAGCTTATATAACAAAATGGAAGGTCTAGATTAGTACATATGGATGGCTCGGAAGTGTTACACATGGATCTTGCACAATAGGCCATTGGACTTTTAGACAACAATGTCAAGCTAAGTCATTTGCAAGACTTGTCTTCCTAACAATGGTCAAATGACCCTTTTGTCCTTGTTAAATTTCATCCAAGACAACATAAGGGGGGTGACACGTGTCGCCCTCCCATTAAATCCTGATATTTCGTTTCCGACAAATCCAAAATTCAGATAAATTTTACTCGTCTCAAACCTTAACATTTGAGTTCTTACGTACGTTCTTAAAAACATATCCTGGAATTTCCGGGGTGTAACATTCTTCCCCCCTTAGAAACATTCGTCCCCGAATGTTCTTTCGGGAGTCCAACTTAAAGATAGCGACATAGTCTCCTTACAACCCCTACATACCAATAATGCCACAGGTGGCCACATACTAAAATGCCAACCTGAACCCCATGTGTCAACGTCGGTTATCTGCATAAAGCTTCTGCTGACTCTAAGCTTACAAATAATCTTTCCCGGATAAGCTTCGCCTTATCCACGGCCGTGAATCAAGTCTGGACCAAATAACTGAACCTCGCCCATGCCGAATCCACCAACCGATCTACACTTTCTTACATACAAGGCCTCATACAGGGTCATCCGAATACTGGAAGGGTATCTGTTATTGTACTCAACACAACAAGAGACAATTAACCCTCCCGGCTATTTCTGAAATCAAGAACACAGGCCCGCATCCTATCCTCAGGTGCCTGGATAGTACGCTTGCACATCCGTGATGCGAGGGTGTAATGCAACAGAGACTCACTTGTCGCTAATCCTCCTGAAAAACCTCGAAGTTATCCGTAACGAGCTCATGCAGCCGGTCATCATAAGCGTAGGAACCCGTGCGGTCTCACAATCTCTACGCTATACAAGCAAGCATAATCCTCGGTAGAGTAAGGGGTCCCAAATCAGAAAGAACACGGTGGTTTCGCGACCTAATTACCATGACCCCGTGGAGTCGCACTTCCTCGAGTGCGATGCCACCTGTAACAAGATCTATATTAATTACCTCTCATATCTAGGTTGGGATTTCAATCGCTGCAATAGCCCTGGGCTTACGGTGCTCAACCATGACTGCTACTATCTCGGACACTAGCGGTAACTCCGTATGTCCTTTTCCGGTCATCTTACCCATACATACTTACGAGGTCACGACACGACTTAGTCGGCCCCAAACAATTAGGGCAATAAGCGCTGCGTGCCTCCTAAAACCTGGCGACTAGTCTGCGGCCGGTACACGCAATCTATCCTCATCTCCGGCACCCATCCGGTGCTACTCAACGAGCTCTTCTCTCCTCGGAGAGTCGTATCTCGATCTGCGTATCATGCTGGATCTCATCATCGCCTCTTTACTTCCTCAGCGATGGAAGACTCGGCAACCTCTCGGATCTGAACTTCATTAACCTTGAAACCAATAATCGAACCCACAGGCTCGATGGCGAAGAATCTTACGGACTACATCCTGTCTATTTGGCTGCCCATCTGGCAGACTACCCTTAGGTCCATCACAAAGAGTATACGTAACTATCTTGGCTTTCCCCGGATGGTATAGGATATCAATATCACAATTCTTGAGTAACTCTAACCACCATCGGTGTCGCAAATTCTCGCCTCGATCTGAATATCTGGAGGCTTTTGTGAGTGCGCACAAGTATCCACATGAAATGCAGTATATCGTCATGCCCCCAAATCCTCAAGGCATGATTTAGCGCGCCAACTCTAAATCGTGAGTGGCGCGATTTCCTTTCGCTTCCGCAACTACGGGAAAACATAGGTTCTAACCTTATCGGGTTGCGTCAGCACACAACCTAGCCCAACACCCAACGTGTTATCATCAAATCCTAACCCTCTAGTCTTTCAGGAGGAGTTAGAACTGTAGTCGTGGTCAACTTGTCTTCCAATAACTGAAAGTCTTTCTCATTCTGCGAAATATTCGGGTATCCTTAATCTCACTTATGGTTCCTGTTTCCATTTTTGTTGCAACCAAACTTGGTCACTAAACTTAGACTTAATTCCTTTGCTTGCCTCATGGCTAAGACTTACTGTCAATCATAATTTAGGGGGGGAGGTTTCCTTGATCTCGTCAAGTAGTAACCGGTTTTCCTTTCCCGGTTGTAGAGCCTATAACTAGGTGTTACCACATTTTCTCGAAATGTTCTTACTTCCCATTATTTACTAATGGTCTTTACACTAGTATGGGTAAACATATCTCGTGCAACCTATTTTTAACCATAGTCGTATTCTCCTTTATTATTACGGTCATATCCTGCGTCTAACAACATGGGTACATGCAACCCATGTCATAAGCTGTCCTTTTTCGTGGGAAGAGAACTTATCTCCTATCTTGAACTTTCCTTCGAGTCACAACCCTACTGTTTGGGTCTCTTGCGGTCGATGGTAGCTAATCATCACGCCCGCCTTTAAGTTCGTGTAGATTTTCCAACCTACCAAAGATGCCTCGACTTTCATGGCGACACTTCGTACTTATTTTTATTCTTGCCTTGTACATTTTCACGAAATTATCAGGAGGTCGTGGCCACGCCACACCAAACCAACTCCAAGTACCTCGAGGGCACTTAAAATAACTTCCTCCAAATTCAATTATTACATACTTCTGCGTCAATTTACCCCAGTAAACAAGTCACGCGGACTTAAAAGAAAACAATGTCAAAGAAGGAAGGATAATTCATGGTTACCACCACTTCTCTTCCTTTCCACTCGATGGCAAACTGCAGGAAGCGGTACGAATCAATCTCTTATGTAGTCCACGTTGGCATAACAAGAGGCCAACTAGCCGAACTCATAATGACCTCGATATGCGTCATGACTCTTTGGGTCAGCGACTTTATCGTTCTGTCGATTATTATCTAACCGCTCGGCTACCACCCAACACTCACGGGTGTAGTCACCTCGAAAGGTCCTCGTGGATTCGTTCCATTTCCTTATTCTTGGTTGCTCTCTTTCTTCGGTCGTACTCTTCCGTACTCCCAAACTTATTCTAGCGTCGTACATAGCCTTCATCTTGTTTGGCCTCAAATCTGCGGAGTTGCTAAATTAAACAATACAAGGCCCATTCGGGTCTCACACAGTTCGGTGGAACACGTCCACGAACCCGTAAAATGGCTAACTAAACTTGGGCCTTGCACCGCCGTGACCTGTCGCATGGCGGGACTACTACTAACTGATCCCATTTCCTTTCAAGTTATGGGGCGACCCTAAATAGATCTGACCGACTCGTCGTGCTTAACTCTTTTCCTAGGTCTGTCTAACTTTTTACTGCAGAAGGCCTTATATACCTAAGGTCTCGGTGGTAATCAACATTTTTAGGCTCGCGATTTCCATGCTCCAAGCCTATCTTATCACCACTGGCAAGGGTACAAGAACCTCTCGTAATATCATAATCGTGTTGTCTTGACCACAACAACCATACTTTCTTCGTCAGGATCTCTCGTACAATTCCTTAAGCATACCACGTAGCTTAAGTTGCTAACATAGTCTTCCACTTAGTCTCTTAATTAACTTCTTGGGTCCATTACCTTTTCCGATAACTCATCATTTCCTAATTATCTCAAATTAGCACGTAAAACCTTGATGAGAATTCATTAAAAGTTTCATACCTTCGGTATTTATTTAGTCCCTTCCAAATCACGGTAATCTAAATCATTCTAGGCAACACGCGTCGACCTCATACATAAATTCGCATAGTTGTATGTCACAATACCAACTACAACCATTACCAACTGGATACGCAATCCACGTAATCCTTCCGGGTCATCTTTGCGCTTTTCGTGGCTGCAAACAATCATAACTTGTTAGGGAGGCGACCACAACCATCTGACTCTATCGCACGATCTTAGAGTGAGAAGAATGGAAACCAATCCTAAATGTCCTGCGACCTCACGATTATAGATGTGGTGCACACACCGATAATCAAGACTCTACTAGACACGATGCGTAGAAACTTTCCGAGACTAAGCGCTCGATACCACTTTGTCACGACCGACCGGGCGCGGCGGTGCCCTACACAGGCACCCGCATCGGTATACATCGAGAGAATAGCGGCGGAACATACACAACATACAAAAAAACTTGAAGCGGTAACAACAGCGGGCTGGCGGATAAGGCCACCTTAGTAAAATATACTCGATCGAGAAATAGCACGATACATTTTCCTTTCCTTTACAACCCAATCCACAATGTGACTACTGGACCTAAGAATAATAACTCTGGCGGGGCGGGGCCGCCATACCACGAATGTACAACAACCGATACCGAGGATAAGCCTCGAAATGAAGGAGCTTCCAGCGGTGAACAGTGATCCTAGAGCGAGGATCAGCACTGTACTTTACTGCGGCGTGAGCGGCCCAGAAGGAGTCGATGCAACATGTACCAAATATGTGGCCCGAAATCTTGTAATGAAATCATAAGTCTAAAATAAAGCGGAGACATGTATGATTACTCAATTAACGATAATCGTGCCTTACTAACAATGAGTAAATAGGAGTATACTTACAATATAAAGTAGGAGGCTCGCGATCAAAGCGGGACCACCCGCGCGATGTCGTTAAGCAATCCTATTCACGGGACTATTTCACCCGCGTAGATCGCGTGGACCGCGTGAGGTATTCCTCGCATAGGTGTACCGCCGCGTGGGACTATTTCACCCGCGTAAGCCCATAAGGACTCGCGTGAGGTATTCCTCGCGTCATGGGTAGCAAATCCACGAAGCAGGTGGTATAACGTCTTGGGGTTTACCGCCATTTATACTCTTACCAAGGCGGGTGGTATAACGTCTTGGGGTTTACCCTCATTTATACTCTTACCTAGCTCAATGGCCATCATACATAACATAAGCCGCCCGCTTATCATACAATAAATAAGCAAGTTAAGAAATACATTCTCATTAGCCTTATTCATATACATTCTCATTTTAGTTTACTTAAGGCACTAACATGTCATTATAAAATCCGGGAATTTAACCCAAAGTACTACGTACTTCTATTCCTTTAAAAATGACTCTTTTTCATATATAACTTCCAAGATACTAATAACCGTAGTATCAAGTCATAACTACTTTTCAAGACAAGTCACGATACCTTTTAGAAATACATTTAGGCTTCTAAATCAAGTGACTTCTTTCCTTTAAAACCTTAGGCAATTGATGCCTTAAATCAAATTGCCTTTCAATAAATCAAGCCATTTATCTTTCCATAAAGCCAATATAACCAACTCCCCATAAAGTCGTTATATTCACTTTATGCATTAGTCAAGTACAATTTCCTATCCAAGGGACTTATACGTTTAAAGCGAAACAAGTATCGCATACTTTAAAACTCTTCAAGTCCCTTAACATACTTAAATTACTTAGAGTAAACCACTCTTTAAACTTTCCATAAAAACAAGTATCAAAATACTTTCAACATGCTTAAAGTCTCTTAACTTTGAAAACCAAGATATCCTTAACATTTAAACAAGTGAGTTAATTCCCTAACTCAATCAACTTGGACATTCCTAAGATAAGCCAAGGATGTCAAATGGACTAGATTGTCAAAATCTTGTACGTCTACCGTACTATATACGTGAAACTAGTCATGCTCAAAAGATAGGAAAAGTTCCACATACCTCTTCGGGTCAAACCACTTGTCAAGTACAAATTCCCGCCCGTAGTATGTCAACCTATAATATTCACAATACGTCCATTAAGGCCTTACTTCAAACGTAGAATATTATAAGTGTTAAGTCTCTAAATTCTACGGAAAATCGGACAGCGACTCATTTGTTTTTACTAACTTTGCCACCTTTTCCAAGGTCGAAATACAATAACCAAACAGCCCCAATTGGCTCACAACAATATAGAAGGTAATCCAATGCCAATGAATAACCAAACAGCCCCAATTGGCTCACAATAATATAGAAGGTAATCCAATGCAAATGAATAACCAAACAGCCCCAATTGGCTCACAATAATATAGAAGGTAATCCAATGCAAATGAATAACCAAACAGCCCCAATTGGCTCACAATAATATCAATACCAATTCTTATTCAATTTCCATTTCAATCCAAATGGTTTAGTATAACATGATATCAAGCATGATCGATTACCACTACTACAATTCTCAAGTAGGTAAACATGCGACGATTCTAAATTAACGACCAAAATTGCATTTCAATTTCAAAAGGCTAATCATGTCATTTTCGGTTCTAGGCTTCTACAATCCATGTCACTTATCAAACTTCATAACACAAATCACATGATCACTTCTAACTTATAATAACGTGGAATCTTGATTACAAAGTAAAACGAAGATTATACCTCAATTAGCCCAATTATGATCCAAGATCACAAGTCGCTCCTTAGCAACTTTAGCTCCTCCTTTCGACGTTCCAATCCACTCCAAGCAACCCTTAGAAGCTTAAGAATAACTCATCTTCAAGTTCCAACTTCAAAGTTGAATAACCCTTTAGGTTTTCGCCTTGCGACTAATACGAAAACGCCTCTTTTCCGAAATCTTTCTTTTGAGAAAACCTTACAATACTCTTAGGAACCTTGGTTTAAAGTGGGGGAATTATTGGACAAGAATTGAAAATTTTCCTCTTGGAAACTTGTCAAAACCGTGAGCTTCCATAGTGAGCAAGACAAGATTTCAATTTTTTTTTCTAAGTGTAGAGAATGACAAAGTCTTGCTACTAGTAAGCTTATATAACAAAAATGGAAGGTCTAGATTAGTACATATGGATGGCTCGGATGTGTTTCACATGGATCTTGCCCAAGTGGCCCTTGGACTTTTAGTCAACAATGTCAAGCTAAGTCATTTGCAAGACTTGTCTTCCTAACAATGGTCAAATGACCCTTTTGTCCTTGTTAAATTTCATCCAAGACAACATAAGGGGGTGACACGTGTCGCCTCCCATTAAATCCTGATATTTCGTTTTCCGACAAATCCAAAATTCCGATAAATTTTACTCGTCTCAAACCTTAACATTTGAGTTCTTACGTACGTTCTTAAAAACATATCCTGGAATTTACGGGGTGTAACAAAAACCTTCTTATACTCAATGTTATAATTCTTGTAATATGACACTAGTCCATAACCTCCTTATACACATATCAAATTTATTTCTGATCCCTGTCACCACACTTGTTACGTCCAAAATTATTTCGGGGTCACATCCTTTTGTATACTAATTTCCTTATTAGCATACGTAAATATAACATACACTTCCCGGCGTCCGAGTCTATTTGCCTACGTTAAAGTGCTCAAATCATTGTCCAAAATTGCGAGTCGTTACATCCTTCCCTCCTTAGAAATATTCGTCCTCGAATGTTGGGGTGACATATTTAACTCGCATCCCATAGTAAAAAACACATTCACCGCTTCACAGTCACATGAAAACAAAAGATAAGGTCTATAAGGCGAATTCTTACAAACTCCTGTATTCTGGTACGTAGTACCTCCTTTACTTTACTCCTTTCCCAAAGCAAGTGTTTTTTACCAGGCTTGCATTATTGATTCCATATATGCGTGACACAACTTCTCATAATCTCGAAATTCTTTACATCATACTGTCATTCTGGCGTATCAACGGTCTGATAGAAATCACTCATTTACCGTATATGAGTATGAATTAACCGAAGTCTTTTGGGTAACCAACATTAATGAAACGGTATAAGGAACGAGTTGAAATCAAATTCTTAAGAGTCAGCTCTACTGCACAATTTATGACATGAAAGAATGAAAACCATCCCTAAATGTGAGGCAGCCTCCTGCGTATAAGTTTGGTGCACAATTTACCCATACACAAGACTCTACTAGACACGACTTGTAGACTCCCTAGGACATACATGCTCTGATACCAAATTTGTCACGACCCAAACCGGAGGGCCGTGACGGGCGCCCGAATCTCACCTGTCGGGTACCCCAAATCACACCATCACAATAAGTACGAACTAAGCCAAAAAAATATTATGAAAGCTCTTGACCAGAAAACTGACTTATATATATACACATGACCACGTCAAGGCCGATAAGACCATACAAAATCACTATCCACAGGACACCTATCTACAAGCCTCTAAAGAGTATACGACACCAAAATATCATACCAAGACTAGACCGCAACTTTGGAACAAATAGAGTGCTCCGACATTAGCTGAACCAGCAACCTACCAGTGTGAACCATCACTCTTTTTAACTGAACCTGCAGGCATGAAACACAACATCCCCGATAAAAGAGACGTCAATACGACTGATGTACTGAGTATGTTAGACATGAATAATATCATAACAGGAGTATAACAACAACTGAAACATAAACAACTGACCAACAATACATACCTTTGAGAGTCCTAATACATGTCTTTAAATGTTATGCATGATGCAATATAATATTGGCCAAACATGCATCTTTCTTTTCATGACAGCCTCTGTGAGCGTCAAGTTATATCGATCACACAGACAACCTGATATCGAACTTGGGAAACTCAATTTCATTGCCAAAATAATACTTGTGAAATGAACACATTTGCTAATTAGCTTCTGTAAGATAAATCATTCACCACCTAGCCATCCTATTTCTGACCATTCACGGATATATATAGAGAAAGTAGTAATAGATATATATATACAGAGAAAGATAACGGAACAACGGTGTCTTTTGATGTCGTTAAGTCGACAAAAATTATTAGTTTATAAATTAGGTGGAAGATCAATAATTGTCCACGTAGTATACTATAAAATACTTTAAAATTGTAAACTTTATCTACTTGAATTTTATCGTAATTTATTTCATAAAAAGCTAAAACCATGGCTACTGGGTAATATGTGGCTAGTATTAGTTACAAACTTAACTATTTATGAGTAACATTTATACATGGTAATAATAAAATATATATTTTATCAAATTTTAATTTTTCCAACCGAGTATCAAGAGTACAAATGTTTTGTACTATTAATTTTCAAAAAGGGAAAAGATTACTTTTATTATAAAAAAATAAATTTTATTCTTATTATAAATAAAACTCTCATTTGTAAATCTCCTCATGACATATAAAACCTTCTTATACTCAATGTCATAATTCTTGTAATATGACACTAGTCCATAACCTCCTTATACACATACCAAATTTATTTCTGATCCCCATCACCAGTTACGTCCAAAATTATTTCGGGGTCACATCCTTTTGTATACTAATTTCCTTATTAGCATACGTAAATATAACATACACTTTCTGGGGTCTGGGTCTACTTGCCTACGTTAAAGTGCTCAAATCATTTTCCAAAATTGCGAGGCGTTACAACATTCTTTAGCCTTTTCTGTTTCTACGGGCTTTATATATTTTCTTTTTCTAAACTTTCTCTTGTATTTGAATTTTTACCTGATTTCAGGGATGTTTCTATATTTTTTAAATCTCCGTTTTCTGTAAGGTTTGTAATGAGGTTTATGATTATAGATTTTATAATTACTATTTCTTCTATACTTCTTCGTTTGATATTTCTTATTACCCTTTTTTTCCCTTTCTTTTATCATCACATCCAAATACTAATCTTCTTTCTATGAATCCACATATTTCTCTTAATCCTAATTTTTTATCTTTTTTTTATCTTTTTTTTTTTATCTTTTGTTGCTGTTACACCCCGTATTTCCATAGCTACTAAGTGAGAACATGATTATACAATTAAGATTGGAATGTCGAAAGGAAAGAATTTTTACATTTTCTTATACGGAAAATTTTCGAGATTAATGTGATGACAAGAATTAATTCTAGTAATTGAATTCTTTCCAATAGAAGTATGGACTAAGTGTTAAATTATTAAGTATTGGTGTTGTATGGTATAGGGCCATCGAAATTGTTGAGGAAAGTTGGCTAAGGGTGGGATATTATTTTTGTGAAGAGAATTTCGACTAATAGGAAGAGAGAGCAAGTGCCCTCTCCACTTGTCTTGCAAAGACTCCACCTTAGTATATATAGATAAGTCTTGAAGACTTGGAACATAAGACCTTCATCCATACAAACCCTCATCTCTCCTTAACCTAGATATTTCGAAATCACCATAGCCAACAAGAACAAGATCAAAGTATTTTCTTTCCAAGATTAAGCACCCTTAACCCCTAAATCTAGGTTGGGCCGAAGATAGAATGTAACCCTAGGGTTTTTTCGTCGACTCTTTGGAAGCGAAACGTGAAGAGAAGTTGCTCCTAAGGTTGTAGGGGATACATATATGTGATTGGAACTTGAAGAAGTGATGTGAAACGAAAACTGCGGACCAATAAAGACCGGACTCTTTTAGGATGGTTTTGGGCAAAAAATGAGGTAAAAGTCCTTCTTATTTTAAAGTAATTGGTTATTAGGTATTGTTATAATGTATGGATGAACTTGTGTTAAAAAGAATGAAGAATAAAAAGCGTTTGAGCCATTTTCGGGGCTAAAACCGATTTGAGACAGATTTGGTGTAAATGGAATTCGTTGGTTATTGTCGTTATTATCTTCACCTATTGCATGTTATAATGGATTAATATTGTTATTAATAAGTTGTTATAACTTATGTAGAAGTTTTGGAACTCGAATTGGAATAAAAAGGATTAAGGAAAGAGTTATCGGATTTTAGTTGTTGGCCGTAGAATCTATAAAACTGTTGGATATTGTCGTGCAGTTTTTATGGACTGTTTTAGGCGTGTTGTAATGCTGGAAAATCAGCCCCTAACATGCATGATTAATGTGGTAAAATGGCTAATGAAAGTCCTAAATAATAGGGGTATAAAAAGGGTGTTAAAGGCTTCACATTGTACCCTTAATATTGTAGAATTGTGGATTGTTTTGTGCCGAGGATTGTGGAATGTTTTGTATAGATTGTGGGGCAGAATTTTACACGTCAAGTTAGACGTATAACCCCCTTTGGTTAACTGTTGGTTGTGCCTTAAATGTGGCTTGTTGGTTGATGAATACGGGCCTTGGAAAAGGTGGAAAAGTACGTAAAAACAAAGGAAGTACTGCCCGATTTTCCGTAGAATTAGAGAGAAAATTGTTTGGTATAAGTCTTACAATAGTAAGCTTGAAATTGATAGAAGTGTTATCGATATTATAAGTTGAAGTACTACGTGTAGCATATTCTACTTGGAATGTGGAATAGACGATAAGGTTGAAAAACATGAGAGCGTATTGCTACTTGTCGTGTTGGTTAGTCATCACGAGGTATGTGAACTTCTTTCTTCTTTTGATATGATTATTGAGAAAGTCTATGTGACTTGATTTTGGTGAGTCTATGTGACTTGATTTATTGAAATAAGTAAATTGATTTTGAAAGTATACGAGTCTTGATTATGAAAGTATGAGTGACTTGGTTTGAAATGTATAAGTTACTAGATTTCTTTAAATGATTATGAGACTTCATTTTCAAGTTATGAGACTTGATTTTGAAAGTTAAGAGACTTGATTATTTTGAAAGCTATGAGACTTGATTTTGAAAGTTATGAGACTTGATTGGTTTTAATAGTGAAAGCGCCTTGGTGCAAAAGTATAAACTTGTTTTCGAAAGAGTATGAAATCTTAAGTTTTAAAAGTAGAAGTTTATTGCTTCAAAAAGAATAAATGACTTGATTTAAAGAGAAGTAACTTGATTTAAAGGTATGAGTTGCTTGAGATTTGAAAGTAGAAGTTACTTGATTTCAAAACCTTGAATTGAATTTCTAAAGGTGTAGTAACTTGATTTGGAAAGTATAGATTACTTGATTTGAAAAATATGGCTTACTCGATTTAAGGAGAATAAATGACTTGAGGTTGAAAGAAGAGGTTCTTGGTTTTAAAAGTATAAGTTACTTAAGTTTAAAGTGTAAGTGTCACGACTGACTGCCCGCGATCGTGCCTTATCCCGCACCCTAGTGATAATACATCGAGAAAATCAGGAAATAAAACTCATGTATACGAAACAATATAAAATAAGAAACAAGCTAACCAAAACGGTCACCTTTCTGCATATATGTTACACCCCGGAATTTCAGGATATGTTTATAAGAACGTACGTAAGAACACAAAAATGTTAAGGTTTGAGACGAGTAAAAATTTATCGGAATTATGGAATTGTCGGAAAACGAAATATTATGATTTAACGAGGCGACACGTGTCACCCCCTTTATGGACATGGACGAAATGTAAGGGTGAAATGGCCATTTGACCATAATTTATGATGAAAGTCTTGCAAGGCTTAGAGCTTGACAACATTGACCAAGTCAATGACCCCACATAGCTTGATATTTAAATGAATCTCATCCAAACCTCACGTTGTTCTAATCCTAACCTCCAATCGTTATATATGCATCCATTGTGCAAGACAAGGCTTAACACTTAGAAAAAATTTGGAAGAACTCTTGTTCTTGTGGTATCGCTTCCTGTTTGGGCAAAATACCAAGACAAAAATTTTCAATTGTTGTCCAATAATCTCCCCACTTTAAACCAAGGTTCATGAGTGTATTGTAAGTGTATCTCAATAGAAAGATCCCGGAAAAATGGTGTTTTCGTATTAGTCGCAAGGCGAAAACCTAAGGAGTTATTCAACTTTGAAGTGGGAACTTGAAGATGAGTTATTCATAAGCTTCTAAGGGTTGCTTGGAGTGGATTGGAACATCGAAAGGAGGAGCTAAAGTTGCTATGAGCGACTTGTGATCTCGATCATATTTGGGCTAATTGAGGTATAACCTTCATTTTACTTTTGTAATTGAAGATTCCATGTTATTATAAGTTAGAAATGATCATGTGATATGTGTTATGAAGTTTGATAAGTGTTATGGAATTTTGGAATCTCAACCAAAATGACATGTTGAGTCATTTGAAATTGAATTACAATTTAGTCATTAACTAGAATTGTCGCATGTTATCTACTTGAAGATTATAGTTGTTATAATCAATTGCGGCCTTATAACATGTTATACTAAACAACTTGGATTGAAAAGAAATTGGATAAGAATTGGTATTGTTGCATCTCAATGTGGCCGAATTGGACTAGTAGTTGTATTAGTTTGATATCGTTTGTGGGGCGGAATTTTACACGTCTAGTAGGCGTGTAATCCCCTATTGTTAATTGCATTGATTGGGCCTTAAATGTGGCGTGTTTGGTTATTGAATTCGGCCTTGTAAAAGGTGGCAAAGTGAGTAGAAACAAAGGAGGTGCTGTCCGATTTTCCGTAGAATTTAGAGACTTTGCACTTATAATATTCTACGTTTGAAGTAAGATGTTAATAGACGTACTATGGTCATTTTAGGTTGACATACTACGTACGACGAATTGGACTTAGCAAGTGGATTAAACCGAAGAGGTATGTGGAACTTTCTTATCTCTTGAGCATGAATAAGTTGTAAATGTATAGTACGGTAGACGTACAAGATTTTGACAATCTAGTCTATTTGATATCCTTGGCTTATTTTAAGAATGTCCAAGTTGGTTGAGTTAGGGAGTTAACTCACTTGTTTAAATATTAAGGATATCTTGGTTTTCAAAAGTTAAGAGACTTTAAGTGTGTTGAAAGTATTATTGATACTTGTTTTGTTGGAAAGTTTAAGTCTCTGGTTATAAAGAAGTATGTAAGTTGTTAATGTATAAAGCTAGTATAACGGCTTTATGGGAAGTCGTTATAATAGCTTTATGGAAAGTTAATAAAAGAGTGGTTTACTCTAAGTAATTTAAGTATGTTAAATGACTTGAAATAACGAAAGGCAAATTGATTTAAAGGCATCAATTGCTTAAGGTTTTTAAAAGAAAGAAGTCACTTGATTTAGAAGCCCGAAAATGTATTTTCTAAAAAGGTATTGTGACTTGTCTTAAAATGTAGTTATGACTTGATACTACGGTTATTAGTATCTTGGAAGTTTATATGAAAATGAGTCATTTTAAAAGAATAGACGTAGTACTTTGGGTTAAACTCCTGATTTATAATGACATGTTAGTGCCTTAGGTAAACTAAATTGAGAGTGTATATGAATAAGACTAATAAGAAGTTAGGGGATTTCTTAACTTGCTTACTTATCAGATGATAGGCCGGTAGTGCTTATGTTTTGTTTGATGGCCAGTTGAGACAGGGTAAGAGTATATCTGAGGGGTAGATCCCCAAGATAGTTATACCACCTGCTGTACCACCTTCTCCAGGGTAAGAGTATATCTGAGGGGTAGATCCCCAAGATAGTTATACCACCATTGCACTCATCTTCTCTGTGGTAAGAGTATATCCGGCGGGTAGATCCCCAAGATAGTTATACCACTTGCTGTACCATCTTCTCCAGGGTAAGAGTATATCTGAGGGGTAGATCCCCAAAATAGTTATACCACCTGCTTTACCACCTTCTCCAGGGTAAGAGTATATCTGAGGGGTAGATCCCCAAGATAGTTATACCACCTGTTTCCGTGGATTTGCTACCTATACTTTTGATTACTCTCATTGTTAGTAAGACATCGTAATCGTTAATCGAGTTATCATACTGTCCGCTTTATTATTGACT
Organism: Przewalskia tangutica; assembly: GCA_029844215.1. Classification (NCBI taxonomy): domain Eukaryota; kingdom Viridiplantae; phylum Streptophyta; class Magnoliopsida; order Solanales; family Solanaceae; genus Przewalskia; species Przewalskia tangutica. The sequence goes on along the minus strand of CM056722.1, from coordinate 64,705,311 downwards.
TATGATTTCATTACGCATTTCGGGCCACATATTTGGTACACGTTGTAATCGACTTCTTCGGGCCGCTCACGCCGCAGTAGTACATGCCGATCCTCGCCTTAGGATCATTGTTCACCGCTGAGAAACTCCTTATTTCGGAGGCTTATCCTCGGTATTGTCGGTTGTTATACATTCGTGGTATGTCGGGCCCCGTCCCGCCGAGTTGTTATTCTTAGAGGTCCTGTAGTCACATTGTGGTTTGGGTTGTAAAGAAAAAAATATGTAATGTTTTATTTGTATAAGTTTACTGGTGGCCTTATCGGCTAGTTGTTATTTTATGTTTCAGATTTTATCATTGTGTATGTTCCTACCGCTATTCTCTCGATGTATCAAAAGCGGTGCCTGTGTAGGCACCACCACGCCCGGGTCGTCGTGACAAAAGTGGTATCGAGCGCTTAGTCTCTGAAAGTGTCTACGCATCGTGTTCAGTAGAGTCTTGATTATCTGTGTCAGGCACCACATCTATAATCGTGAGGTCGCAGGACATTTAGGATTGGTTTCATTCTTCTCACTCTAAGATCGTGCGATAGAGTCAGATGGTTGTGGTCGCTCTCCCTAACAAGTTATGTTGTTTCACTACGAGAAAGGCAAAGATGACCCAGAAAGATTATGTGAGTCATGTATCCGTGTTGGTAATGTTTGTAGTATAGTTGGTATTGGGGCATACAACTATACAGATTTATGTATGGGGGTCACATATGTGTTGCCTAGGATGAATTTAGATTACCAGGATTTGGTAAGGACTAAATAAATACCGGGGAGGTATGAAACAATTTAATGAATTCTCATCAAGGTTTTACGTACTAATTTGGGATAATTAGGAAATGATGAGCTGTCTGAGAAGGAAATGGACCCTTAAGAAGTTATTATTAAGGGAATTAATGGAAGACTGTGTTAATAGATTAAGCTACGTAGTAGGATTTCGAGAATGGTACGGGTGAGATCCGTATGGAGTAAGTATGGTTGTTGTGGTCAAGACAACACGATCATGGTATTATGATAAGTTTAGTACCCGTTTACGGGGGGACTGATAAGGTAGGCATGGAGTATGGAAATTGCGAGCCTGAGAATGTGATAACCACCGAGACCTTAGATATATAAGGCCTTCTGCAGTAAAAGAGTTAAGACGTACCAAGGAAAAGAGTTAAATACGACGCCGAGTCGGGTCAGATCTATTAAGGGTCGCCCATAGCTTGAAATGAAATGGATCACTGGTAGTAGTCCCGCCACGTGACAGGTCACGAGGTGCAGGCCCAAGTTTAGTTAATCATTTTACGGATTCGTGGACGCGCTCCACCGAACCAGTCGAGAGAGCCGAAATGGCCTTAAGTTGTTTAGAATTGTAACTCCAAAGATCGAGGCCCAATCGCATAAGTCTATGTACGTACGCTAGAATAAGTTTGGAAGTGTGGGAGGGGTACGACCAGTAAGAAAGAGAGCAACCAAGTGTAAAGAAATAAAGCCGGAATCTATGAAAACCTTTCGAGGTGACTACACCCGTGAGTGTTGGCGGTAGCCGAGTTAGATAATAATCACCAGAACGATACAATCGCTGACCTAGCAGCAGTTATGACGCATATCGAGGTCATTATGAGCACGCTAGTTGGCCTCTTGTTATGCCAACGCTGATCGCAGAGAGATTGCCTCGATTCCGCTCGTGTCGATTATCCTGTGTAAAGGAAGAGAAGTGGTAGTAACCAGTGAATTATCCTTCCTTCTTTGGCATCATGTTTTTCTTTTAAGTCTGTGTGACTTGTTCACTTGAGGAAAATCGACGCAGAAAGTAAGTAATAATTGAATTTGAAGGAATTATGTTAAGTGCCCTCGAGGTACTGGGGTTGGTTGGTGTGGGTCAAGGCCACGACCTTCCTGGATAATTTCAGAAAATGTACAAGGCAAGAATAAAATAAGTACGAGTCGCCACGAAAGTCGAGGGCATCTTTGGTAGGTTTTGAAAATCTACATGACTTTAAGGAGGTGCGCGTGATGATTAGATAATTATCGACCGCAAGAGGACCTCGTGATTGTGTCAGTGACTCCAAGGAAAGTTTAAGAAAGGAGATAAGTTCTCCCCACGAAAAGGACTTTTATGCGTATTATGGGGTTATGTGTACCCATGTTGTTAGACGAAGGATGAGGTCGGTAAGGTCTTCGGTATCGTCACGCCATAGGTTACAGTTGTGGATAACCGTAGGAAAAGTGTTATGTTGGGGTAATTAAGAACGATGTACGAATTGGTCGAGGAAGTATCGTAAAGATATAAATGCAGGTTGTACGCTTGTATGAAACTGTACGATTATGAATCAAGATAGAAATAATTTTGCTAATAATAAGCCTAAGGTAAGGATATGGCCAGAATGATAAAGGAGAATGCGACTATGGTTATGTAAGTTGCACGAGATATGACTATCCCAGACCAGTTTAAAGACCATTAATAAATAATGGGAAGTAAGAACATTTCGAGGAAATGTGGTAACACCTAGCTATAGGCTCTACAACTGGGAAAGGAAAATCAGGATACTACTTGATGAGATCAAGGAAATTACGCCACTCACGATTTAGAGCTGGCGGCAATTAAATCATGCCTTATAGATTTGGGGGCATGACGTGTGTATAGACTTCATGTGGATGTTTGTGCAGACCACAGAAGCCTCGTGATACCTTCGCATGCAGGTAGTAGCATTTGGCGACAATGACGGTGGTTAGAGTTATTCAAGGATTGTGATATCGATATCCTATACCACCCAGGGAAAGCCAAGACAGTTAAAGATACTCTTAGTCGCGGATCTAAGGGTAGTATGCCAGTTAGGCAGCCAGATGGACTGGGCGTGGTCCGTGAGATTTTTCAGTTACCGAGCCTAGAGGGTTCGATTATTTATTTCCAAGGTTAATGAAGTTTAGATCCGAGGTCACGAGTTTTCCGTCATCGGCGAGGTAAAGAGGCGACAGATGAGAATCCGCTTATGATACGCAGATCAGATACGGCTCTCCGAGAAGAGAAGAGTCATTTGAGTAGCACCGATGAGGCCGTGTGATATGAGGATAGGATGTGTACCGGTCTTTGCAGACTAGTCGCAGGTTTTGCGAGGCATACAAGGCTTATCGCTCAAATTGTTCGCCGACTAAGTCGTGGTCGTGACCTCAGATGTATGTATGGGTAAGATGACCGGAGAAGGGACATAGCGGAGTTATTGCTTAATATCCGAGTTAGTAGCAGGTCATGGATGAACACCAGAAGCCCAGTGGGCTATTACAGGCGATTTAGACCCCGACTTAGATACGAGAGGTATTTAAACGGATCTTGTTACGGTGGCATCGCATCGGGAAGTGCGACCGGGGGTCATGGTAAATATGTCGATGAAACCAGCCGTGTTCCTTCCGTTAGGACCACTTACTCTACCGAGGTTCGCTAGCTTTTATAGCGTGGGGATTGTGAGATCGCACGGTTCCTACGTTGATGATGTCGCAGATGAGCTCGACACGTATAACTTCTGGAGGTTTTTTAGAAGGGTTTTTAGGGACACAGGTGAGTCTCAGTGTTGCATTACACCCTCAGACCGATGGACAGGCAGAGCGTACTATCCAGGCATTTAGGGATAGGTAGCGGGCCTGTGTTATTGATTTCAGGGATAGCCGGGAAGGTTATTTGCCTCTTGTTGAGTTACGTACAATAACAGATACCCTTCCAGTATTCGGATGGCCCTGTATGAGGCCATGTATGTAAGAAAGTGTGGATCGCCGGTTGGTGGGTTCGACATAGGCGAGGTTCGGTTATTTGGTCCAGACTTGATTCAGCGGGCTGAGGATAAGGTGAAGCTTATCCGAGAAAGATTATTAGTAAGCTTAGAGTCAGCAGAAGCTTCATGCAGATGACCGATGTTGATACATGGGGGTTCAGGTTGACATTTTTGTATGAGCATTGTTATGTGGCCACGTGTGGCATTATTAGTATGTAGGGGTTGTAAGGAGACTATGTGGCTATCTTTAAGTTTGACTCCGAAAGAACATTCGGGGACGAATGTTTCTAAGGGGGAAAGAATGTTACACCCCGGAATTTCAGGATATGTTTATAAGAACGTACGTAAGAACACAAAAATGTTAAGGTTTGAGACGAGTAAAAAATTATCGGAATTATGGAATTGTCGAAAAACGAAATATTGCGACGAACGGGAGGGAGACACGTGTCACCCCCCCTTCATGGACATGGACGAAATGTGCAAGGGTGAAATGGCCATTTGACCATAATTTATGATGAAAGTCTTGCAAGGCTTAGAGCTTGACAACATTGACCAAGTCAATGACCCCACATAGCTTGATATTTAAATGAATCTCATCCAAACCTCACAAGTGTTCTAATCCTAACCCTCTAATGGGTTATATATGCATCCATTGTGCAAGACAAGGCTTAACACTTAGAAAAAAAATTGGAAGAACTCTTGTTCTTGTGGTATTGCTCTCGGGTTTGGGCAAAATACCAAGACAAAAATTTTCAATTGTTGTCCAATAATCTCCCCACTTTAAACCAAGGTTCATGAGTGTATTGTAAGTGTATCTCAATAGAAAGATCCCGGAAAAATGGTGTTTTCGTATTAGTCGCAAGGCGAAAACCTAAGGAGTTATTCAACTTTGAAGTGGGAACTTGAAGATGAGTTATTCATAAGCTTCTAAGGGTTGCTTGGAGTGGATTGGAACGTCGAAAGGAGGAGCTAAAGTTGCTAAGGAGCGACTTGTGATCTTGGATCATATTTGGGCTAATTGAGGTATAACCTTCATTTTACTTTTGTAATTGAAGATTCCATGTTATTATAAGTTAGAAATGATCATGTGATATGTGTTATGAAGTTTGATAAGTGTTATGGAATTTTGGAATCTCAACCAAAATGACATGCTGAGTCATTTGAAATTGAATTACAATTTGGTCATTAACTAGAATCGTCGTATGTTATCTACTTGAAGATTATAGTTGTTATAATCAATTGCGGCCTTATAACATGTTATACTAAAAAACTTGGATTGAAAAGAAATTGGATAAGAATTGGTATTGTTGCATCTCAATGTGGCCGAATCGACTAGTAGTTGTATTAGTTTGATATCGCTTTGGGCGGAATTTTACACGCCTAGTAGGCGGTAATCCCCATTGTTAATTGCATTGATTGGGCCTTAAATGTGGCGTGTTTGGTTATTGAATTCGTCCTTGAAAAAGGTGGCAAAGTGAGTAGAAACAAAGGAGGTGCTGTCCGATTTTCCGTAGAATTTAGAGACTTTGCACTTATAATATTCTACGTTTGAAGTAAGATGTTAATAGACGACTATGGTCATTTTAGGTTGACATACTACGCATTTACGAATTGGACTTAGCAAGTGGATTAAACCAAGAGGTATGTGGAACTTTCTTATCTCTTGAGCATGAATAAGTTGTAAATGATAGTACGGTAGACGTACAAGATTTTGACAATCTAGTCTATTTGATATCCTTGGCTTATTTTAAGAATGTCCAAGTTGGTTGAGTTAGGGAGTTAACTCACTTGTTTAAATATTAAGGATATCTTGGTTTTCAAAAGTTAAGAGACTTTAAGTGTGTTGAAAGTATTATTGATACTTGTTTTGTTGGAAAGTTTAAGTCTCTTGGTTATAAAGAAGTATGTAAGTTGCTAATGTATAAAGCTAGTATAACGACTTTATGGGAAGTTGGTTATAATAGCTTTATGGAAAGTTAATAAAAGAGTGGTTTACTCTAAGTAATTTAAGTATGTTAAATGACTTGAAATAACGAAAGGCAAATTGATTTAAAGGCATCAATTGCTTAAGGTTTTTAAAAGAAAGAAGTCACTTGATTTAGAAGCCCGAAAATGTATTTTCTAAAAAGGTATTGTGACTTGTCTTAAAATGTAGTTATGACTTGATACTACGGTTATTAGTATCTTGGAAGTTTATATGAAAATGAGTCATTTTAAAAGAATAGAAGTACGTAGTACTTTGGGTTAAACTCCCGAATTTATAATGACATGTTAGTGCCTTAGGTAAACTAAAATGAGAGTGTATATGAATAAGACTAATAAGAAGTTAGGGATTTCTTAACTTGCTTACTTATCAGATGACAGTCAGAGTGCTTATGTTTTGTTTGATGGCCAGTTGAGACAGGGTAAGAGTATATCTGAGGGGTAGATCCCCAAGATAGTTATACCACCTGCTATACCATCTTCTCCAGGGTAAGAGTATATCTGAGAGGTAGATCCCCAAGATAGTTATACCACCTGCTGTACCATCTTCTCCAGGGTAAGAGTATATCTGAGGGGTAGATCCCCAAGATAGTTATACCACCTGCTGTACCATCTTCTCCAGGGTAAGAGTATATCTGAGGGGTAGATCCCCAAGATAGTTATACCACATGCTTTACCACCTTCTCCAGGGTAAGAGTATATCTGAGGGGTAGATCCCCAAGATAGTTATACCACCTGTTTCCGTGGATTTGCTACCTATACTTTTGATTACTCTCATTGTTAGTAAGGCAATCGTATCGTTAATTGAGTTATCATACTGTCTCCGCTTTATTATTGACTTATGATTTCATTACGATTTCTGTTTCACATATTTGGTACATGTTGTATCGACTTCTGGGGCCGCGTCACGCCGCAGTAGAGTACATGTTGCTGATCCTCGCTCTTAGGATCATTGTTCAGCTGTTGAGAAACTTCTTATTTCCGGAGGCTTATCCCTGGTATTGTCGGTTGTTTTACATTCAGGGGTATGGCGGGGCCCTGTCCCGCCAGAGTTGTTATTCTTAGAGGTCTGTAGTCATATTGTGGTTTGGGTTGTAAAGAAAAAAAATGTACTGTTTTATTTGTATAAGTTTACGGAAGGTGGCCTTATCGGCTAGCCTGTTGTTATTTTATGTTTCAGCATTTTATCAGTTGTGTATGTTCCGCTTCTATTCTCGATGATATCAAAGGGTGCCTGTAGGCACCACCACTGCCCGGTCGGGTCGTGACAATATATATCAAAATATGAACAGTTACATCCTTTACAAGCCCAACTCACAACAGTACTACAGACCTCTAAGAGTTTTTATAACAACTATGACGGGACAGAGCCCCGCCATACCCCTGAATGTACAAGAACCTACAATCTCAGGGAATCATACCAAAAGATAAGCCTCCGGAGAAATGGAGCTTCCCAAATACGCAGAACCGTGATCCTATGAGCGAGGATCAACAATCGGTGTACCTCTACCGCGCATTTAACGCACTCGGCGAGGTCGCATAATAGGTACCAAGTATGTGAAATCAAAATATCAGAATGAAATCATAACAGTCTATATAAAACAGGAGACATGTATGATAACCAAACTACAGTACACAATATATAAGCAGTCATGTCAAGTCAGGGACTCACGCCCTCAAAGTCATTACTCAAATATAACTATGGGTCTCACGCCCGCAATATCAATCATGCCCGTGGAACTCTTCTCACCGCTGGCCTATGATATAATATAACACCAAAAGTACACATGAACACCAGTGTCCCACTGCGCATAAAAACCGTGACGCTAAGTAGGAAAGCTACACACCAGATCCACCGCATCATAAACCGACGGGGCAAGACGGCGCATAGCTACCGTAACCACCGCATCATCAATCGATCGGCAAGTACGAAGCTACTACTGTAATCCAAATTGCCGCCACGAGATATGACCGGGGCAAGCACTGCAGCCATATACCAGAGCCTACCGTATCAACAATGCTATAAACCTGACCGGGGCAAGTACGAAGGCAACCACTGATCCACTGCGCCGCGACCCGACCGGGCAAGCACGCGAGCCAACTACGATTCGTCTGCCACCAACCTCATTCCACCCGCGTCACGAAGCTGATCGGGGCAGGTACGAAAGCCACTACCAGATCCACCCTGCGTCACGTCGCTGACCGGGGAAAGTACGTAAGCTAACTACCAGATCCACCCTGCATCACGAAACTTCATGGGGAACTAGTCCGTGGAATAACAACAACAATGGAAGCATACCCGTGGGCCACCCAACGTGTCAGTATGTCCAAGTAAATAACACAATAAAGAACTGACCGGGGCAAGTACGAAAGCCAACTATCAGATCCACCCTGCATCAGCCATGACCGGGGCAAGTACGGGGGCTAACTACTGATCCCGCTCGCTATCAACCTCACGAGAGCTAGTCCACGGCATAACAACAATAATGTCCAACTAAACAACAAGATAACCTACCCGACATCAGAGACGCCAGAGCATTAACTACAACACTTGCACAACAAAGACTATCACAACTAGCATAGACAAGTTTAACATACTCTTACACTCTCATCTTATGCCAAAAATCCGGGTTTTTAACCCCAAGTACTACATACTTCAATTCTCTTAAAAAGATCCATTTTTAAGTAAATACCACATGATACTAATACACGTAGTATCAAGACACTCTCATGTTTAAATCAAGTACTTTATACTTTTTTAAATGAAGTGGCTTGCACCTTTAAAACAACGCCCAGTATACTTCTAAAACCCAAGTAACTCACTCTGTTAAGATCAAGGCACTCATACCTTTTAAAATCAAGCCACTTATACTTTTCCAATCAAGACAAGTTCAATATTTAAAAACAAGTTACTTACTCTTTTCAAAACAAGTAACCTATACCTTTAAATCAAGTTACTTCTTTTATCTTCATAAAGTCGCTATAACTAACTTCTCATAAAGCTATTATAACACCTTATGTTTTAAACCAACCAAAGACAACCAAACTCATTTAACACACGTACGTCTACCGTACTATATATTTCACAACAATCATGCTCAAGAGGATAGGAAGAATCACATACCTCTTCGGCTTAATCCACTAGCCAAGTCGAGTATGCCGCGCGTAGAATATCCACCTATAACAACCATAACACATCTATCAACTTCTAGATCTCTTCGTAGAATATTTCTAAGTAAAACGTCTCTTATTCTACGGAAAATCGAGCAAAGACTTCCTCAGAATTCACGCATTTTCCACCCTTTTCAAGGCCCGATATCAATAGCCAACATGCCACATTTAAGGCGCAATAATACAACAACTCAAAGGGGATTACACGCCTAACTGGACGTGTAAAATTATGCCCCACAATATACAAATCAGTCCATTTCTTTTCAATCTTCCTTCCACATATTAAATACTCAATTATATACTACTACAACATGTAATCTCCAATTACAATAGAAGGACAAAGATCATTACCTCGATAAGCCCAAAATTTTCCCAATGATTATAAGTCGATCCTTAGGAATCTTAGCTCCAATTCCTTACGTTCCAATCTACTCCAAGCAACCCTTAGAAGCTCCTAACCAACTCCTCTTCAAGATCCAATTTCAAAAAGTGAAGAACACTTTAGGTTCCAAACCTACAAGTTTCGGCCAAGGGGGTGTGTTTAGGCTAGGGGTGTGAAATCTTGTCTAACACTTGGTTAACAACCTTCCTAACACATCAAGGAAGAATACTTAAGAGTTTAAGGATTTTTGGACAACTTTTGGTCAAGAACATAGGCCAAAGCCGAGAGCACTAGAAAGGAGGGAGTATTTCAAGTCTTGGAAATTATCTAAGTGTTGAAGAAGTCTTGCAATCCAAAGGGGGTATTTATAAGAAAACCAAGGGCTAGGATCAAAGCAAGTGTGTGGATGAGATTGGGGACAAGTGTGTGTGGGCCCCACAAGCCACTTGTCCAACACAAGACTGGGACACTCGCTTGCCACATGTCACACTATTTCGCCAAGGGCCACATGCCCACACAATCGCCACAACGCCACCTGCGGGTGACACGTGTCGCCTCCTATTCACAAAAATATTTTCATCTTCCGAAACATCCATATTGGCCAAATCTCAAAACAACGCTGGTTCTATAAAACCGTAGAATTTCCCTGGGCCCCACGTGACCAATTCCGGAAAATAAAATCCATAATTCTATTATGTTCCAAGAAGTCAAAATACCAAAATTGAGAATCCAATTCCCAATAATAAACCTTTTTCCTTCACGAGGTTCGGAATATTTTCCGTCGAAAATTCAAAATTTCTTCCCTTTCGTACTTAGTGTTATATTCTTGTACATACGTCCTCACATACATACTCTGGAACTACGGGGTGTAACAGTAAGTAACTTGATTTTGATAGCAAAAGTATTTTGGGATTCATTCTCCTTAAATATTGCATGAAACGATTCTTTATAAAGAATAGACGTACATAGTACTTTGGGTTCAAATCACGTACATGATATGGTAGTGCTTTAGTTTCCTAAAATGAAAGTATTATAACGGCTTTATGGGAAGTTTGTTATAACATGATTTGTGGAAAGTCAAGAGATGGTTTAAAATGTTGTAAGGAAATCATGGGAGAATGTCCATGGTTAAGTCCTTAGTATAGTACATGATATGTGACACTTTGATTTTCAAAGATGTTTTAAAGTAATACGTGATGTCTATTGCCCTGATTTGTCAAACCATGTCTTAGAAAGATACTTAGTATGATGTTGTCTTGATGATGGTTTCAAAATGATACATGTATTGGATTATACTTCCTAGTGATACATGTATTACTTGGGCTTTTCTAAAAATGGAAATTTAGTTTATAAAGTGAATGTACGACTCACGTACATTGTTGTAATGGACTTTAATCCTTAGTGATGCAAGTATGATGGTGCCTTCATTTTGTCTAATGAGAGTTAAAGATTTCTTAACTTGCATAAGTTGTTCATGATAGCCATTGATGCTAGTGTTATGAGTATAATTGCGGGGTAAACTCCCAAGACATTATACATCCCCTGAGTATGATTGCGGGGTAAACCCCCAAGACATTATACATATTCTGTGGATTTGCTCCCCACAATGCGAGGAAACTACCTCATGCGAGTCCGTAGGGCTCATGCGGGTGAAATAGTCCCATGCGGGGAAATTACCTCATGCGGGTGAAATTGTCACGACCCAACCCCGGGCCCGCGACTGGTGTCCTACCTGGGCACCCCTTACATGTATACTTCAGAGAATAGCAGCGGAACATACATAAACTCATAAAATACTTAGACAGTAAAAATATCAACAGGCTAGCCGATAAGGCCACCTTCCGTGAAATATGCATAACACAAAATAAAACAGTTACATATTTGTTCTTACAACCCAATCCACAAGATATGACTATGCACTTAAGAATAACAATCGTGATTTTGACAGGTTCGCCATACCCCGAATGTACATAAATCTACAACATCGTGGAAACTGCACTAAAAAGACAAGCTTCCGAGAAACGGCTTCGATAAATGATCGCGATCCTAAGAATGAGGATCCACCACCGCTACTCCTACCTACGCATTTAACGCAGCTTCCTAATAAAGCGGGTCAAGACAAATGATGTACCAAGTATGCAAAATCGAATTATCAAATTAAATCATAAAGTCTAAAATAAAGTCGAGACATGTATGATAACTCAAATACCAGTACATCGTGCCTTACTAACAATGAGAGTAAACAAGAGTATACTTTACTGCATAAAATAGGAGGCTCATGATCAAAGTAGGGCCACCCGCCCGTAGTATCATTAAGCAATCCTACTCCTGGGACTATTTCACCCGCATAGGTCCTGTGGACCCGCAATGAGGTCATCCGCTTATGTCACGCCCGAACCTCAAGCCAGGATCGGTGCCCTACCCGGCACCCTTCTACCTTAACAACTAAGTAAATCGCGAAATTAAATAACGCCTCATTTTTTTTTCAATCGTGACAGACGCAAGCGGCAAAGCCGATGCGTCGTCATATAATATACATAAACAAAAGACACTACACCGCATACGAGTCCAATCCCACATATGAATACAGCACTTCTAAGAGTTTACGAAACACGACGGACAAGGCCCCGCATCCATAACCGCATAAAAGCTCAGATCAAGGAACTATACCAAAAGATAAACTCCCAATGTAAGAGCTATCCAACAACTCGAAAGCAGGTCCTACACTGCAGATCACCAAACAACAGATCTAAACTCGCAGATTTAACGCAGCCTCCGGCGAGGTCAAGAAGAATGTACCAAGTATGAATGTAATACTGTAATGAAATCATAACAGTCTAAACAAAACAGGAGAAATGTATGATAGCCAACCTACAGTACACAATACATAAGCACTTATATCAAGTCAGGGACGCATGCCCTCAAAGTCACTACTCAAATATAACCATGGGTCTCACGCCCATAATATCAATCATGCCCGTGGAATCCTTTCTCACCGCTTAATCCATGATATAATATAACACCAAGTCATAATAACAAGATCCTCGCGTCGCATGCCCTAATCCCATATCGTATAAGCATGACCACGGGTATACAAACAACCGAATCAAACCCGCCTCGATCACATGCCTAATCCCACATCGTATAAGCATGTCCAAGGAGTATCCCTCGTGGTCGCATTCCCCGGCATCCCACATCGTATAAGCATGACCATAGGGTATCCTTCGCGGTCGCATGCCCCGACATCCCACATCGTATAAGCATGACCGTAGGGTAACACAAACAAATCAGGGAATCTAACCCGACTCCTGGTCACATGCCCCGGAATCCCACATCGTATAAGCATGTCCAAGAGTATCCTCGTGGTCACATGCCCAAGATCCCACATCGTATAAGTACGACCATGTGGTATCCTCGCGTCGCATGCCCCGACATCCCACATCGTATAAACACGACCGTAGGTAACACAAATAATGGAAGCATACCCGTAATCCCACTCACCGCTTCAGACGCCCAAGTAAACTTACAACAAGGCAAACGACCCTCCAACCGAGAGTCGCGAACGTAATAAAACATAATACTTGCACTCAAAGGCTATCACCAGCACATATAGGCAATTCTCAATTAATCAAGCCAAAGTACTTATCAAGGTACACATAGAATAATTCTCAATTAATCAAGCCAAAGTACTACGTACGTACATTCTTTTCAAAAGACTCATTTTTATGTAATACCCCAAGATACTAATACCCGTAGTATCAAGGTGTGTCTATTTTTCAAAGTAAGTTACTACACTTTAGAAAACTCATTTCAAAGCTTGAAATCAAGTAACTTCAAATTTTCATAATCAAGGCAACTCATGCCCATTAATCAAAATAGACAACTTTCTAAACCTTCCATAAAGCCGTTATAACCAACTTCCCATAAAGCCGTTATAACCCTTTATGGTTTTTAGACAATTTCATTCCTTTTATAACCAAGAGACTTATACTTTTAAAACCAAGTATCATATGCTTACAAATCAAGTTCTTAACTTTCAAAATACTTCAAGTCTCTTAATATTTAGAAAACAAGTTTCTTCTACTTTTAAACCTCAAGTAACTTACACCTTTAAAAACAAGTTACTTCTCTTAAATCATGTCATTACTCCTCTTTTAAAACAATTAAGTAAATCACTCCTTTGACTTCCCTAAAGTCATTAAAACGGCCCTTAGGTTTTGGAACTAAGGCACTAGCCAAAAGGTTTGGAAGCCACTTCCTTTTCAAGACTCCATGTACTTTAAGCAAAATACTTTCACTTTTAAGAATCCAAACTTCACTAAGGAAATGGATTATACAACTTACAATTTAAACATCAAAGTACAATCAAAGGAGTACATAGAACGAATTCTATTTTAGGCAATCCGAATACAACCAAGGAAACGGATCATTTACGAGTAGGACATACTTTCTTTATCTTAAGGAATCATGCTAGAAGAGAGATAGTTCACATACCTTTTCGCTAAAACCACAAGCTGCCGAATACGCCGCACGTAGAAGTTGTCAACCTATAATGGTCACAACAAGACTATCAACTTCTAGTCTCTAACGAGAATAATACTAAGTATACGGCCTCTAATTCTACGGAAAATCGGGCAAAGACCTCCTTTGTTTCTACTCACTTTGCCACCTTTTCAAGGTCGAATACAATAACCAACACGCCACATTTAAGGCTCCAAACAATCAACCAAACAGCGGGATTACACGCCTTACAATACGTAAAATTCCGCCCCACAATTCATACCAAGTAGTTTAATACTCACTAGCCATTCTCGGCCAACAATAACTCAACACAAGTCCTTTCCAATTCTTTTTCCAATTCCAAGTTCTAAGGTCTAACATGTTATATAGTTATAAACAACTTCAACAACTACAATTTCCTCCTTACACAACATGCGACGACTTAACGAATTATCAACTTGAATTTCAATCTTAAGGCTAAACATGCTAGTTTTCGGATTAGGGTTCCAATAGCCAATACACTAATCCAACTACATAATATACACCTCATGCTTGCTAATATCCATAGCTACTACAACAAGTAAATCTTAACTACTAAAACGACAAAATTTATACCTTTATAAGCCCTTAAAATTTCCAAGATTCAAAGTCGCGCCTTAGCAATTCTTAGCTCCTTTCCTTAGGTTCCAATCCGCTCCAAGCACTCCTTAGAAGCCTATGAAGAACTCATCTTCAAGCTCCAACTTCAAAGTCAAGAACTCCTTAAGTTTCCGCCATGACTAATACGAAAACACCGCTTTTTCCAAATCTTTCTATTGAGATATCCTTACAATACCCTCTTAGGGACATTGGGTTAAAGGCTTGTGAACAAAGGATCAAAACTACAAATTTTTGTGCTGGGACTTAGGGCAAACCCGAGAGCAACTATCGAGAACAAGAAATGTCAGGAAATTTTTCTAAGTCTTTAAGACCTTGTCTTGCTACTAGCATGTATTTATAACACATCGATGGCTTAGACTTAAACAAATGGGTGGCTAAGATTAAGATCACAAGGATTAAGACAAGTGGCAAGTTGACTGGTCAACAATATCAAGCTTAGCAAGACTTATCTTCCACCATGGTAAATGACCATTTTACCCTTACACATTTCGACCAAGACCAAGTGTGGGGTGCCACGTGTCGCCTCTCATTCGTCCATAAAATTCCAGAACCTCGTGGCCCCGCAAAACGTAAAATTTCTGTGGGCCCCACGTGACCAACCAGTAAAAATTAATTTCCATAAGGTTAAGAGTTCCATACTTTTCAAATAATGTATTTTGAGAATCCAATTCTCAACAACGAACATTTTTCCTTTCCTGCTGTTTCTAAGATTTTTCCACGAAAACAATTCTTCCTTTCGCACAAATTTTCAAGTCTTGATTCCTTACATACCTTCTCTTATACATGTCCAGACTTCATCGGATGTAACATTTCGCATGAGACTATTTCACCCGCATAGGCCCTGGTGGACCCGCAATGAGTACATACGCCAGACTCGCATCACGGGTAGCAAATCCATGGAATAAGTAGTAACCCGGGTTTACCCCGCAGTTAATAACATAACCTAGCACAACCGGCTATCATACACAACATAAGTGTCACGACCGACCGGAAGGCGCATCGTGCCCTACCTGGGCACCCTGCTCAGATATACATCGAGAATAAAGAATGAACATACACAACATACAACATGTTTAGACAATAATATCACAGGCTAGCCGATAAGGCTGCCTTCCAAAAAAATATGCATAATCAAAGAAAAATGTACAACTCGGTTCTTACAACCCCAAACCACAACATGTGACTACTGCACTCTAGAATAAATAACAGTATGGACAGGCCCGCCATACCCTCGAATGTACATAAATCTACAACATCGTGGAAAGATCAGACTAAAAAGACAAGCCTCCGTGAGAAACTGAGCTTCGACGTCTGATAAGTGATCCTAAGTATGAGGATCCACCACCTGCTTACCCCTACCTGCGGCATGAACGCATCCCCCGAGGAAGGGGGTCAGTACACAATATGTACTAAGTATGTAAAATCGAAAATATCAGAATTACATCATAAGTTTACAACAAAGTCGGAGACATGTATGATAATAAAATTACAGTACACAGTGCCTTACTAACAATGAGAGTAACTAAGAGTATACGTACAACATAAAAATAGGAAGCTCACGATCAAAGCAGGACCATCCGCCCGCAGTATCATTAAGCAATCCTACTCCTGGGACTATTTCACCCGTGATAGTCGTGTGGACCCGCATGAGGTATTCCTCGTGATAGTCGACTACCGCACGGGACTATTTCACCCGCATAAGCCCATAAGGACTCGCATGAGTTATTCCTCGCATCGTGGGTAGCAAATCCACTAAAAACAGTGGTATAACGCCTTGGGGTTCACCCTCATTTATACTCTTACCTCAAGGTGGTATAACGCTCGGGATTTACCCTCATTTATACTCTTACCACGAGAATGGTATAACGCCTGGGATTTACCTCATTTATACTCTTACCCCAAGAAGGTGGTATAACGCCTGGGGTTTACCCCTCATTTATACTCTTACCCTATCTCAACCGGCCATCATACATAACATAAGCCCTACCGGCTTATCATAAAATAAATAAGCAAGTTAAGAAATCCCCCTAACTTCTTATTAGTCTTATTCATATACACTCTCATTTTAGTTTACTTAAGGCACTAGCATATCTTTTATAAAAATCCGGGAATTTAACCCAAGTACTGCATACTTCTACTCTTTAAAACAAATGACTCTTTTTAGTATAAAACTTCCAAGATACTATTAACCATAGTATCAAGTCAAAATTACTTTTCAGGACAAGTCACAATACCTTTAGAAATAAAGTTAGGTTTCTAAATCAAGTGACTTCTAAATCAAGTTGACTCCTTTCTTATAAAACCTTAGGCAATCGATGCCTTAAAATCAAATTGCCTTTCATTAAATCAAGTCATTTATCTTTCCATAAAGCTAATATAACCAACTTCCCATAAAGTCGTTATATTCACTTTATACCATAGCCAAATACAATTTCCTATCCAAGGGACTTATACGTTTAAAACGGAACAAGTATCACATACTTTAAAACTCTTCAAGTCCCTTAACTTTAATAAAACTTAAGACATCCTTAATATTTTCAAAGAAGTGAGTTAATCTCCTAACTCACCCGACTTGGCTATTCATAAAACTTGTAAAGGATATCAAGGTCTCAGACGCTCACCGTACTATATACGCAACTAGTCATGCTCAAAAGATAGGAAAGTTCTACATACCTCTTGGTCAAACCACTTTCCAAGTACAATATCCCGCCAGTAGTATGTCAACCTATAATATCCACAATACGCCTATTAACGCCTTACTTCAAACGTAGAATATTATAAGTGTAAAGTCTCTAAATTTTACGAAAATCTGACAATACCTCCTTTGTTTCTACTTACTTTGCCATCTTTTCAAGGCCGAATTCAATAACCAAACACGCCACATTTAAGGGCCCAACAATGCAATTAAACACAGGGATTACACGCCTACTAGACGTGTAAAATTCCGCCCCACAATAGATATCAAACTAATACAAACTACTAGTCCAATTCGGCCACATTGAGATGCAACAATACCAATTCTTATCCAATTTCCATTTCAATCCAAGTTGTTAGCATAACATGATATCAAGTCGCAATCGATTATAACTACTATAATCTTCAAGTAAGTAACATGCGACGATTCTAATAAACGACCAAATTGTAATCCAACTTCACATGGCTTAAAAGACATTTTGGATTTTAGGCTACAATCAATCCATAATACTTATCAAACTTCAACATATAAACTTCATGCTAGCAACATGTAAATCTAACAACAAACAATATATATAATCTTGTAACACTTTTAAGAGACAAGATTATACCTCAACGAAACTTAATCCAACTCCAAATCCGAAGTCGCTCCTTAGCAACTTAGAGCCTCTTCAAGACACTTCAATCCGCTACTTGAGACCCTTAGAACAAAACCAACAAATTTCCTTCAATCTTCCAAACAAAACCTAGAAAAGCAACTAGGTTTTCACTCATGACTAATACGAAAACTATCTTTTCCGAGATTTTTCTATTGAGATACACTTACAATACACTCATGAACCTTGGTTTAAAGTGTGGAGGTTAATGAACAAGAAACAAAAAATTTTCCTTTTCAAATGCAAGTGAACCCGAGAGCAACTAGAGAGAGTTCTTCAATTTCTTGAAAATTTGGCTAAGTGTTAATGTCACGACCCGAACCCGGGCCCGTGACTGGTGCCTTACCCCGGGCACCCAAGTAGACATACATCAGAGTAATCAGCGGAACATAAAGACAATACATGAAACCAAAGGAAATAAGACAGTGAAATAAGAAGACAAAGCAACCAAAACGGTTACCTTCAAAGATATATATAAATAGCAACTTTTTCAACATGAACAGCTTTAATCCTTTTTACAAACCCCGCCACAACAAGATTACATGCACTCTAAGAATGATACGACAACAACGGCGGGACAGGGCCCGCCAAACCCCCGAATGTAAACACTTACTACAACAGGGACTATACCACCGATAAGCCTCCGAGAAACGGAGCTTCCCAAACGTCAAATCGTGACTCGAGAGCTAGGATCAACGATCGGTGTACCTCAACTCGCAGATGAACGCAGCTTCGGGCGAGGTCAAGCATAACAAAACCGAGTATGTGAAATCAAAATACATATCGTAAATGAAATCATAGCATCATATAAAGCAGAGACATGTATGATAACCAAACTACGCTTTACAACAAAGCGCTCATGTCAAGTCGTGACTCACGCCTCAAGTCATCACTCAAGTATAACAACGGGTCTCGTGCCCACAACATCAATCATGCCCGTGGAATACCTTCCTCACGCCAGCATTTATGATATAAAAGCACCAAGGAACACACATGAACACCGTGTCCCACCGTGTCATAATAAAATCAGACGGTGGTAAGTACGAAGGCATAGCCGACTACTAAAAACCTACGCATTCAACAAGGTCCGCGAATCAGATCATAAGATCTGTCTAGACCGTCACATGATCAAAGCCGCCACTTGCCCGCAGATCAATGCGGCGCCTAACTCGAACTCCGCAGCCCGCGATAGGCCAATCTCATCGCCCGCATGAGGTATTCCCGCATCGAGGGTAGCTACTCCCCAAGATCGCCCCGACTTCGCAGTCCGCACGCCACATGGACCGCATGCCCACAAAGGACGACACTAACTCGAACTCGTAGCCCGCATAGCCCGGACTGCGAGGTATTCTCGAATCATAGTCCATCGACCGCCGAGTCTACCCCGTGACGGAGGGCGCTTAACTCCCTAATCATCTCAAGAGATGAATGCCACAATACCATCATAACGATCGATAGTTAATAAGCACAATCAAGGGAAACCCTTCACACAAACATCACAAGATACTAACACACGTAGATCCCAACACGCTTACTTATCAAAGCAATCAAGAAAGTATTACAAGGCTATCACAAACCAATACAATCAAGTTGTTCACACAAGGTACTTTCTACTAACAAGTTCGGGTACCTATCCCCAAAGCACTTCATACATTAAATCTTTACAAGATACGTTACTTCACAAAAACCACACAATACCAAGAGATATGAACATAGAGTGATTATCTTTTAAAGTAAATCAATTACTTCTCTTTGTAAAATCAAGTAGCAACATTCTTTCCAATGTTTAAGTTTGCCTAATTTCCAATGTTCAAGTTTCTCATTTTAGAACGGTTTCAGTAGTTCATAATCTTATTCATTTAAGAATATAATTCTCCTTAAAACTATCCGAGAAACATAAGTCTTATATGTGAGTAGATATTCTTGTTTATAACAATCTTATTACAAAGACCATGATCTAGGAAATACCATTTTGTCTCATCTTAGCTTCTATGCAGATGGAAGTTTCTACTGGTTTTATTAATACTTAATTAGTCAGAACATTTCCTTTTATTAACGCTGCAGTGGTTTGTCGATACACATTCTCGATTTCAAATCAAGAAACATTCTTAAGCCGTTATACCTAACCTCCCATAAAGCTAGTATAACTCTTAAGTTTTCAAAACCAAGTATTACTTCTTCTTTCAAAATGATTCAAAATCTTTTGAAATACTTCAAGTTCTTTATTAACACATAACAAGCCGCTTATAGTTCAAATCGATTACCTTTAAAAACCACATGTATTTTCTAACCAACATAAAGTCAAGTATAACCAACTTCCCATAAAGCCGTTATAACACTTTATGTTTTACACCAATCAAATACATTTAGCACATGACGCTCACCGCACTACATAGTTCACACATATCACGCTAGAAGAGATAGGAAGAGGTTCACATACCGCGACGATTATCGACTAATAGCAAAACGCCCAAGTACCTCAAACCGGCTACTCCCTAAGCCAAGTAGATCGCGCCACGCATAGTACTTCCACCTATAAGGCCACAAGGCGCTTATTAACATAAGGTCTCTTCAGAGAACTTTCTACGTAAAATTCAAGAAGACCTCCCCGCAACAACAGAAACTCCTCCTCTATCGAGGCCGCCACCAAGCCAACCGAGGGTTATACATCTAACCCTAACGTACAACTCTACTCCACGGTACTACTACACAAGTTCATCGTAATACACTCATGTAATTACAGCAAGATTTCTTTAAATTCAGCTTAAGTCGCAAGACATTGCCGTAAGTATTATTCAGCTTAAGTCAAAAGACATTGCCGATAACTACGCTCGCTTCTATTATATAGTATACTTCAACTATATATTCACAATCATGTAATTTCCAATTACAATAGAGGACAAGATAATTACCTCGATAAGCCCATAATTATCCTAGCTTAAAGTCGATCCCGGCAATCGCTTAGCTCCAACTCCGAGCGCCCAACCCGCTTTAAACCACCCTTAGAAGTTCTAACCAACTTCTACACAATACTCCAACTGACTATGGAGATTTTCCTAGTGGTTTCGCCAGGACCGACGGGAAGTATAATAGTATTTTCGGCTTTTCAGATAGTATAACCTTAGAATACAACAAGGTATATGGCTAAGGTAATTGGGCATTATAACAATACTTTGAGAGTATTTCTACACCAAAAAGGGTACATTATACGAGAACAACACCACAAGGAGTGGTGAAGTCTCGCCATAAGGCCAACTCAAGTGGGAGGGCTCTCGCCAAGGGAAAGGACGAGAACAAGGTGAAGGGAGGAGGAAGAGCTCACAAGACTTAGGCATTTTTGGATGAAGAAGTCTTCAACCTTGCGGTATTTATAGGTCAAGGGACGGCCAACCAAAGGCCAAGATCAATCCACGTGTTAGGCAAGTGTAGGCTAGGATTTACCAACACAAATATCCTACCAACTCCTTGACTTTTCCAAGGCACCAAAACGTGCTCCACTTTGTCCAAAACGCCCAAATGGACGCTCAAGTCCACCAATCGGAGGTGCCGTGTCGCCTCCCGTTGGTCCAAAATGTTTCGCCTCTAAAAATCCGCAAAAATTAGAAATGACATAGCCGGAAATTCCCTACGAAAGTCGTGGAAAACGCTTCGCCGAAAAAACGACTCTAAACGTGTTGTGAACAAAATTAATTCGCCAAGCCTTAGTACAAGTTTCAAATTTTCACGCACGCCCCACGCATATACTGAAATACGGGTATAACATTCTCTTCCTTAGAAACATTCGCCCGAATGTTCCTTCTAAGTCTCAAACAAACGCGCGCCAAGATAGTCTTCACTACTATACTTACGAAAACAAACTCGCCACATCCGCCACTAAACACCCAAGCAAAATACCTCCATCCAAGTCCACGAGGAAACACTCTAACATAACCACAAACACTTCTCACCGGTCTAAAATATACTTCCATCGCACCTTCTCTTTACAAAAGAAATGATCACATCAACGCCGCCATACATGCTCACTTCTCTTTACTCGTCAGAGATACCACTTTGTCACTTTGTCGCGAGCCTTGCTCCGACGACCCAACAAATGGTACCGGCCGCTATGATCCCGAGGATGTCGACACTCGAACTCTTACCACATTTCGACATCGCTACGCTTTCCAAAACTCGGGTTACTAGCTCTAACGTGGTCATCATTAATCGAATACTGACGGATCTCCGATACTTTCCCGAACATAACATTTAACGATCGACGACCGCTTCCTAAGTCGGACGGCAAATGCTAACATATAGGCAACCCGCCTATTCTTCACATGAACTCGTGCGGCCCAAAGTAACTCGCTAAGTCCTCTCGTATTCCAAACTCACACCTAACCCGGTGGTACTTTCAAGAAGACCGGCCAACTCAACTCTAAGCGCCGCCGATTATCCGCACGATTCTCCGAAATGCCGTAACCTCTTCTAGACAAGCTTCACTATCCACACCACCGGAACAAGCTCAACCAACCGTCTCAACCTTTGCCAACATCGAACCAATCGACCGACAACTTACACTTCACCCTTACAAGGCTTCATAAGGCGATATCCGAACACTGAAATGGTAGCTTAAACACTTCCTCTACAGGAGACAACAGTCCCCACAACTACCCCTGAAGTCCACACACCGCCCGGGAGAATGCGATTCGAGACTCACCGAAGTTCTTAGCACATGCTTGGTAAAACTTCAAACAAAAACAGCCGTAACTGGCTCCACTGTCGCTATAAGGTAAAGGTAGGCACCCTGCAACCTACAACCTCTTCTCGATAAATCAACATCGCCGAGTGAACGGTCCCCGATCAAGAACACGATGGGCTGCCCCATCGCCCGACCATCGGTCGAACGCATCCACGAACTCAGACTGTTAACTAAACTCGGGCCTAACACCTCGTAGAATTCCTAACACAAGGCGACCACCACAAACTGACCCCACCACCAAACCTACCGCTGGTTGACCCAACGGCCCCAACCCGACCCGCAACACGCAAAATACTAGCTCCCGATCCGAACAATCTCACTAAACACGCTACGAAACCTAGCGGCCTTCTTAGCTCAACTACCCTTTCATTTCACACTACTTAGGACCTATCCCAAACGTAGCTCACGTGCACTATGCACTCCAATAAGGATCAAACACAACACTACACCTTTACATCGAGATGGCCTTACCTCTAAGGTCTCTACGTATAAAACTCTAAGGTTCACACTTTTCTATCCCCCAAATCTTACTTGGTTAGCTAACCCAGAGTTCTAATCACAACATTAACACTGCTATCAAAACATAGCACTTATGATATACCCATCTTATCACACATACCGAACTCTAGAGGGTTAAAGATCTATCTCAGAATTATCGCTTTCATTCCCTTAGTCGTTTAATCAAACTCGCCTGTAGGGCGCATAGCTTAAGGAAGGTGACGAACTACCCACCGGTACTGAAGGCAAAGTCCTCCTACTAGGTCAATCTCTCGACACATGGCCCTGACGGCCGCAGGTACAACAAGTACCAACTAAAAGACGACATTCCCGGATGACGCTCACATATCGCGGAACCGAAGCCCCGAGTTCGACTCAACTCTCGCATACTCCGAACGCCCCGAAATCCAAGACCACTCGACCGCGGAGGTGCATAATCTATTCACGCGAGGCGATCGCCGAAAGTTACCAAAGCGACCTGCCGCTCGCCTCTCTTCGCCGCCTCGTTAACCCGCCGATCTCTATGCTTTCTCGCCGCGCATAAGCCCGCATACGTGCCATGCTCAAGCCTAATCAAGGATTACTCGCACACCCTTCTCTTAGGTAGTCATCAAGACTCGCGATACATCCAGATACTCTCCGTAGCCAAATCCATAGCTAGTAATGTGGTCGCTTTCTGCAATCTAATTTCACCGCTCTGGCCGTGAACTAAAGGTTCAAATGTCACGGCCGCAGAGAACCGCCGCCATGCTAAACTTCATCGGCTAGCGACGCCGCAGAAATCCTCGAACGGCATTACCCTAGGTAATGATTGGGCTGCGCCCACGTAACCTCTCAATTTACTCGCAGCCTCCGGCCGCTTTGCCTCCCGCCCGGTTGCCCTACGCGAGGCATAACGATAGGGAAAGAATTTCGCCGAGGGTCCAACTTACAACACACTCTAAGGCACGATCTCGAGTGAGAAGAATAGAAATCAATCCTAAAATATCCTATAGCCTCCTCGACATCGTGGTGCACAACACACCGATAATCAAGACTTCATCGATACGGTCGTAGACACTTTCCGAGGATTAATCGCTCGATACCACTTTTGTCACGACCAACCTGCCTGCGGATCGTGCCTTACCCCGCACCCAAGTAGACATACATCGAGTAATCACGAACATAAAGACAATACATGAAACCATGAAATAAGACGGTGAAATAAGAAGACAAAGCAACCAAAACGGTTACTTCAAGATATATATAAATAGCAACTTTTTCAACATGAGCAGCTTTAATCCTTTTTACAAACCCCGCCACAACAAGATTACTGCACTTAAGAATGATACGATAACAATGGCGGACAGTGGCCCCGCCAAACCCCGAATGTAAACACTTACTACAACAGGGACTATACCAATCGATAAGCCTCCGAGAAACGAGCTTCCCAAACGCCAAATCGGACTCGAGAGCTGGATCAACGATCGTGTACCTCAACTCGCGGATGAACGCATTTCGGGCGAGGTCAAGCATAACAGTACCGAGTATGTGAAATCAAAATACATATCAGAAATGAAATCATAGCGCCATATAAAGCAGAGACATGTATGATAACCAAACTACGCTTTAACAAAGCATCATGTCAAGTCGTGGACTCACGCCAAGTCATCACTCAAGTATAACAATGGGTCTCGTGCCCACAACATCAATCATGCCCGTGGAATACCTTCCTCACCGCCGCCTATGATATAAAAGCACCAAGGAACACACATGAACACCAGTGTCCCACTGTGTCATAATAAAATCAGACGGTAAGTACGAAGGCATAGCCGACTACTAAAACCCACGCATACCAACAAGGTCGCGAATCAGATTATAAGATCTGTCTGACCGTCACATGATCAAAGCCGCCACTTGCCCGCAGATCAATGCGCGCTGCCTAACCTCGAACTCCCGCAGCCCGCATAGGCCAATCTCATCGCCCGCATGAGGTATTCCTCGCATCGAGGGTAGCTACTCCCAAGATCGCCCCGACTTCGCACCGCACGCCACATGGACCGCATGCCCACAAAGGACGACACTAACCTCGAACTCTCAGAGTTCGCATAGCCCCCGACTGCATGAGGTATTCTCGAATCATAGTCCATCGACCGCTGAGTCTACCCCGCATCGGAGGGCGCTTAACCCCTAATCATCTCAAGAGATGAATGCCACAATACCATCATAACGATCGATAGTTAATAAGCACAATCAAGGGAAACCCTTCACACAAACATCACAAGATACTAACACACGTAGCATCCCAACACGCTTACTTATCAAAGCAATCAAGAAAGTATTACAAGGCTATCACAAACCAATACAATCAAGTTGTTCACACAAGGTACTTTCTACTAACAAGTTCTGTACCTATCCCCAAAGCACTTCATACATTAAATCTTTACAAGATCGTTACTTCACAAAACCACACAATACCAAGAGTATATGAACATAGAGTGATTATCTTTTAAAGTAAATCAATTACTTCTCTTTGTAAAATCAAGTAGCAACATTCTTTTCCAATGTTTAAGTTTGCCTAATTTCCAATGTTCAAGTTTCTCATTTTAGAACGGTTTCAGAGTTCATAATCTTATTCATTTAAGAATATAATTCTCCTTAAAACTATCCGAGAAACATAAGTCTTATATGTGAGTAGGATATTCTTGTTTATAACAATCTTATTACAAAGACCATGATCTAGGAAATATCATTTTGTCTCATCTTAGCTTCTATGCAGATGGAAGTTTCTACGGTTTTATTAATACTTAATTAGTCGTAACATTTCCTTTATTAACGCCGCAGTTGGTTTGTCGATACACATTCGATTTCAAATCAAGAAACATTCTTAAGCCGTTATACCTAACCTCCCATAAAGCTAGTATAACTCTTAAGTTTTCAAAACCAAGTATTACTTCTTCTTTCAAAATGATTCAAAAATCTTTTGAAATACTTCAAGTTCTTTATTAACACATAACAAGCCGCTTATAGTTCAAATCGCTTACCTTTTAAAAACCACATGTATTTTCTAACCAACATAAAGTCGTTATAACTAACTTCCCATAAAGCCGTTATAACACTTTATGTTTTACACCAATCAAATACATTTAGCACATGACGCTCACCGTACTACATAGTTCACACATATCATGCTAGAAGAGATAGGAAGAGGTTCACATACCGCGACGATTATCGACTAATAGCAAAACGCCCAAGTACCTTCAAACCACGGCTACTCCCTAAGCCAAGTAGATCGCGCCACGCATAGTACTTCCACCTATAAGGCCACAAGGCGCTTATTAACATAAGGTCTCTTCAGAGAACTTTCTACGTAAAATTCGCAACTCCTCCCGCAACAACAGTAAAACTCCTCCTCTATCGAGGCCGGCCACCCAGCCAACGGAGGGGTTATACATCTAACCCTAACTACAACTCTACTCCATGGTACTACTACACAGTCTCGTAATACACCCTATGTAATTACTGCTCAAGATTTTCTTTAAATTCAGCTTAAGTCGCAAGACATTGCTGTAAGTATTATTCAGCTTAAGTCAAAAGACATTGCCGATAACTACGCTCAGTTCTATTATATAGTATACTTCAACTATATATTCACAATCATGTAATTTCCAATTACAATAGAGGACAAGATAATTACCTCGATAAGCCCATAATTATCCTAGCTTAAAGTCGATCTGGGCAATCGTTTAGCTCCAACTCCGAGCGCCCAACCCGCTCTAAACCACCCTTAGAAGTTCTAACCAACTTCTACACAATACTCCAACGGACTATGGAGATTTTCCTGGGTTTCGGTTTTGTGGATCGACGGAAGTATAATAGTATTTTCTCGCTTTTCAGATAGGTATAACCTTAGAATACAACAAGGTATATGGCTAAGGTAATTTGGGCATTATAACAATACTTTGAGAGTATTTCTACACCAAAAAGGGGTACATTATACGAGAACAACACCACGAGGAGGTGAAGTCTCGCCATAAGGCCAACTCGAGGGGGAGGGCTCTCGCCGGGGGAAAGGACGAGAACAAGGTGAAGGGAGGAGGAAGAGCTCACAAGACTTAGGCATTTTTGGATGAAGAAGTCTTCAACCTTAATGGGTATTTATAGGTCAAGGGATGGCCAACCAAAGGCCAAGATCAATCCATGTGTTAGGCAAGTGTAGGGCTAGGATTTACCAACACAAATATCCTACCAACTCCTTGACTTTTCCAAGGCACCAAAACGTGCTCCACTTTGTCCAAAACGCCCAAATGGACGCTCAAGTCCACCATTGGAGGGTGCCAAGTGTCGCCTCCCGTTGGTCCAAAATGTTTCGCCTCTCGGAAAAATCCGCAAAATTAGAAATGACATAGCCGGAAATTCCTCACGAAAGTCGTGGAAAACGCTTTCAAAAACGACTCTAAACGGGTGTTGTGAACAAAATTAATTCGCCAAGCCTTAGTACAAGTTTCAAATTTTCACGCACGCCCCACGCATATACTGCGGAAATACGGTATAACAGCTTAAGCTTGTCTTGCTACTACTAGTATTATATAGCACAATGGAGGTCAAGATATGCACAATTGTGAGGCTTGGATGAGGTCTTATTAAATATCAAGCTCTTGTGGACCCATTACCAAGTCAATTTTGTCAAGCTCTTCAAGTTGCAAGACTTAGTCATCCTACAAAGGTCAAATGACCCTTTAATCCTTGCCTAAATTCGTCCAAGGCAACCATAAGGGGGGTGACACGTGTCGCCCTCCCATTCGTCACAATACTACGTTTTCCGACAATTTCATAATTCCGATAAATTTTTACAAGTCTCAAATCTTAACACTTGTGAGTTCTTACGTACGTTCTTAAAACATGTCCTCTAAATACGGGGTGTAACATTCTTTCCCCCTTAGAAACATTCGTCCCCGAATGTTCTTTCGGAGTCAAACTTATAATTAGCGACATAGTTTCCTTTCACAACCCCGACATACCAATAATGCCACACATGGCCACATAATAGCATTTAAGCAAAAGAAATACTTCAATTAAAATTTTTCAAGTAAGGGGAAACGAAATACCTGAAGGTGTAGGGAATAAGTGAGGATACTTCCTCAACATGTCCTCCTCTGCTTCCCAAGTCATCTCCTCCCGGTTATCATTCCTCCATAAGACTTTGACGGAAGCCACATCCTTGGTCCGCAGTCGCCTGACCTGGCGATCGAGTATCGCTATTGGACTCTCCTCATACGATAACCCTCTCACACTGGACCTCACTAGCAGGAAAACTCGCCGATCTCCGATACACTTCCGCAACATAGAAACATGGAAGACCGGATGTACCGCTCTAACTCGATGGCAGATCCAACTCATAGGCAACCTTGCCTACTCGACGGACGATCCGGTAGGGCCCAATGTACCAGGGCCGAGTTTCTTCATCGAATCTCATCACACCCTTCATGGGTGACACCTTCAAGAAGACCCAATCGCTTCACCGAAACTCCAAATGCCGACGCCGATTATCCGCGTATGACTTCGCCGACTCAGCCGCTATCAGCTTTCTCGGATAAGCTTCACCTTATCCACACTTTGAACCGTCTAGGCCAACTAATCGCACTCTCGCCACGCCGAACCAACCAATCGGCGATCTACATTTCCGCCATATAAAACCTCGTATGGCGCCATCTCAGTATCTTTGGAATGGTAGCCGTTGTTATAATCAAACTCCACAAGAGGCAAATGATCCTCCAGCTACCTCAAATCAATCACGCAGCTTGCAGATATCCTCGCTGTTCGGATAGTACGCCCGCTCGCCTGCTACCGAGGATGAAATGCTATATCGAGACTCACTGTGTCCCTAAACCCTTCCGAAAGACCTCAGGAAGTTAGCCGTAACCGGCTCTATCGATATAATCGACACCGAGACACCGCAGCCTCACAATCTCTGATGTACACCGCGTAGTCCTCATCCAAAACGCTGCCCCGATCTGGAAGAAAATGGGCTGATTTCACACCACAACAATAACCCAAATGGAGTCGCATTTCCTCCGAGTACGAGGTAACCCCGTAACAAAGTCCATGTTGATCACCTCCCACTTCCAAGTCGGAATCTCAATAGCTGCAATAATCCATCGGGCCTCGTGCTCGACTTGACTGCCGGGCAATTAGGACACTGTGCAACAAAACCTGCCACGTCCCTCTTTAGGCCATCCCACCAATACAAATATCTGAGGTCATGGTACATCTTGGTCGACCCCGGATGAATAGAATAACGAGCACTGTGTGCTTCCCCCAAAATCTGCTGACGAAGTCTCACATCGGAACACACAATCGACCCTCAAACCTTAGCACCCCATCAGCGCCACTCGAATAGACTTTTCTCCTCCCAAGAGCTGCGATCTCGATATCGCATCAATATCGGGTCTCAAACTGTCGCCTCTTCACCTCATCAACGATGGAAGACTCGGCAACCTCACGAACCCGTACCCCACTATCGTCGGTATCGATCAATCGAACCCCAAGGCTCGCTAACTGGTGGATCTGACGGACCATGTCCTGCCTCTCTGGCCGCATCGACAGCTCCCATCGATCTACGACTCAAGGCATCAAGAACTACGTTGGCTTTCCCGGATGGTATAGAATATCAACATCATAATCTTTCAAAGACTCTAACCACCGCCTCTGCCGCAGTTCGGCTCCCTCTCGCTGAAGATATCTCGAGGCTCTTGTGGTCCGTATAAATATCCACATGAACCCCATACAAATAATGTCTCCAAATCTTGAAGGCATGAATAATCGCGCCAACTCTAAGTCGGTAGGTAATTCCTCTCACGCTTCCGTAATCGCTGGAAGCATAGGCTATAACCTTGTTGGCCGCATCAAACACACCCCAGCCCGATACCCGAGGCATCACAATAGATCACATACCCGCCTAACCCCTCGAAGGGTAAGAACTGAGTCAGAGTCAACCTTTCCTTCAAAGAATCGGAAACCCTTCTCGCAAGCCTCGTCCACTAGAACTTGGTCGCTCGAGTCGCCTAGTCAATCTGCAAATCAAGCAACCGCTCCACAAACCTACGATAATAACTCGCCAAACTAAGAAATCGCGCACTCGGTTGGAGTAGTAGGTCTCGCCAAGACTCGATCGCCAATCTTTGTCGTATCCACCAACACCATCAGATAATATGCCCCAGAATGCCATCGAGGCCAACCAAAACTCACACGGAGAACTTGGCGACAATCGGCCCAGGAGGACCCTGTACCGCCTCGCTGACCAGCATGCTCGCTGTCCGCGAATAAACCAGATGTCATCAATGAATACTATCACAAATGTATCCAAAATGGCTTGAACACCCGTTCATCAAATCCATAAATACCGCCGCAGGCTGGTCAAACCAAAAGACATAACCATGAACTCATAGTGCCCATACCGGTCCCGAATGCCGCTTTGGGATATCCGCCTCTCGAACTCGCACTGATGATAACTGCATCGCAGTCTATCTTGAGAAATACCTCGCACTCGCAAATGGTCAAACAAATCATCAATCCTGGGTAGCGGGTAACTATTCTTAATGGTTACCTTATTCACCGCTGTAATCAACACACATACGCAGCGTCCCATCCTTCTTCTTCACAAACAAAACTGGCGCTCCCCAGGGAGATACACTAGGCCTGATAAAGCCTTTCTCCAGCAAATCTTTCAGCTGGTCCTTCAGCTCCCTCAACTCAGCAGGTGCCATCCTGTATGGCGGAATGGAAATAGGTCGAGTGTCTGGCAATGTGTCAATACAAAACTCAATCTCCTCTCGTGAGGATACCCAAAGATCGTCCGGGAACACATCCGAAACTCTAACCACCGCATCGATCAAGAATCGCACTCACCTGTATCAAATACCCGAACCAGATGATAGATGTACCCTTTCTGCACCATCTTCCTAGCCTTGAGGTAAGAAATAAACCTACCCCTCGGCGACGCTGTGTTGCCCTTCCACTCGATAACTGGCTCGCCAGGAAACTAGAATTGAACCAACCTGTCCCTACAGTCAACGTTGGCATAACAAGAAGCCAACCAGTCCATACCCATAATAACATCAAAATATGTCATCTCTAACTCTATCAAGTCTGCAAGGGTCTGACGACTGTAAATAAATACCGGACAACCTCTGAACACCCGCTCAACTAACACCAAATCTCCCACTGGCGTAGCTACCTCAAAAGGCTCTATCGACACCGGCTATATCCCGATTCTACCAACAATAAGAGGGGACACATAGGACAAGGTAGAACCTGGATCTATCAAAGCATAAACGTCACAGCATGAAATCAATAATGTACCTGAGACGACGTCAGGGGAAGCCTCCTGATCCTGGCGGCTGGCTAATGAATATATGCGGTTCTGTGGACCGCTAGAAATGGAACCACCACCACGACCTCTACCGCGGCATGCCGGTCCGTGAGTACCCTGCCCTCCGGGGCGCATAACCACAGAAGGAGAGGAAGACCCAAAGAATCGATCTCGCTTACCGCACCAGACACCTATGCCGCCAGACGGACAATCTCTCTCAAATGGCCCTGCCACACAAGAGTAACAAGCTCCCGAGCCTCGCGACACTCGCTTCGCGACCTACCGCATCGAGCACACCGAGATGTGGGTGGTCTCGACGGTGAGTTGCCTCTCCTGAAACCCAAGTCCCGGAGCCCCGACCTACTCCTAAATGACTGGCCGATCGGACTCCCGCCGTAAAACCGTGAAGGAGCACTCACGCTAGCCGGAATGTGGACCTAGTTCGCCTTGAGGCCGCCCGCTCAAATCGCCCCGAGACCTCGCTGCCCCGCCTCGGGCCGCTCGAGCCAATATGGTCCTCCTCTCTATCCTCTATCCTCGCACATAGGCTGCATCCCGGCAATGTCCATACCGGCCAAGAGCCACCCCAAGCATGCAGAATCATACGACGGTCTAGCCCCATCACATAACGATGAACTTGGTCCGCCATGTCGGGCTACAATGGTGTGCGATGCCGCCAAGGAGTCAAACTCTAGTCAGACTTCGATAGTCCTCCCATTCTCGCCTCAAGGTCAGAATCTATCTACACGGGCTCTCTCATCTCGTGAGGCAAAAGTGATCCATGAAGGCCTCGTGAACTCCTCCCAAACACTGGAAGAGCATCCTCACCTCTCGGCAGCCTCCCATGACTCAAACCAGTTCAACGCAATATCGCAGAACCAGAAGAGGCTAGCATAATGCAGTCTGTCTCAAGCCCTAAGAACTCGCATAGTCCGTAGGCGCCGAATAAACTCCCGCGGATCCTCCTCGGACCTCGAACCATAAAACTCGCGGATGACAACCCGGAAAATCCCGAATCCGCAAATCGCCGGCTCTGTGGTTAGCCGCCGCCTCCTGCGCCGCTCGCTACTATATCGTCAATAACCGACCGCTTCCCATAGTCTCTATACTCGCCTCGGCCGGGATCGAGGCTCGCACGAACCTTCGAGCTACCGCCGCCTCGCCTTCTAATACTGCCGGCGTGGCTGAACTCGCCGACCCACCTACTACCTCGTGCATAGTGCGGCTCGAGTCCGAGTAACCTCTCGAGTACCGCTAGCAGCCTCGCTGCCGCTTTGCCCTTCGGGCCTCGGCCGCCCATGAGGCATAATCGTTTCATAAGAATAGGTCGAGAGGATTCAACCTAATAAGACACTTACCGCACGATCTCGTAAAGAGAAGAATGGAAACCAATCCTAAATGTCTCCGCAGCCTCCCGATTATAGATGTGGTGCACAACACACCGATAATCAAGACTTACTAGACACGGCCTCAGACACTTTCCGAGGACTAATCGCTCGATACCACTTTTGTCACGACCCGACCGGCCGCGATCGTGCCCTACCCGGGCACCCTGTTCGTATACATCGAGAATAGCAATGAACATACACAACATACAACATATTTAGACAATAATATCACAAAGCTAGCCGATAAGGTCCGCCTTCCAAAAAATATGCATAATCAAAGAAAATGTACAACTCGGTTCTTACATTTCAAACCACAACATGTGACTACTGCACTTCAGGAATAACAACATGGACAGGTTCGCCATACCCCGAATGTACATAAATCTACAACATCGTGGAAAGATCGTACTAAAAGACAAGCCTCCGAGAAATGGAGCTTGACGTCGATAAGTGATCCTAAGTATGAGGATCCACCACCGCTACCCCCTACTGCGGCATGAATTCAGCCCCCGAGGAAGGGGATCAGTACACAATATGTACTAAGTATGTAAAACTGGAAAATACTGTAATTACATCATAAGTTTAAAACAAAGACGGAGACATGTATGATAATAAAATTACAGTACACAGTGCCTTACTAACAATGAGAGTAACTAAGAGTATACGTACAACATAAAAATAGGAAGCTCACGATCAAAGCAGGACCATCCGCCCGCAGTATCATTAAGCAATCCTACTCGGACTATTTCACCCGTGATAGTCGTGTGGACCGCACGAGGTATTCTCGTGATAGTTGTACTACCGCATGGGACTATTTCACCCGCATAAGCCCATAAGGACTCGCATGAGGTATTCCTCGCATCATGGGTAGCAAATCCACGGAAAACAGGTGGTATAACGTCTTGGGGGTTCACCCCTCATTTATACTCTTACCCTGAAGCAGGTGGTATAACGTCTTGGGGATTTACCCCTCATTTATACTCTTACCACGGAAGGTGGTATAACGTCTTGGGGATTTACCCCTCATTTATACTCTTACCCTGGAGAAGGTGGTATAACGTCTTGGGGGTTTACCCCTCATTTATACTCTTACCCTATCTCAACCGGCCATCATACATAACATAAGCCCTACCGGCTTATCATACAATAAATAAGCAAGTTAAGAAATCCCCCTAACTTCTTATTAGTCTTATTCATATACACTCTCATTTTAGTTTACTTAAGGCACTAGCATATCTTTTATAAAAATCCGGGAATTTAACCCAAGTAATGCATACTTCTACTCTTTAAAACAAATGACTCTTTTTAGTATAAAACTTCCAAGATACTATTAACCATAGTATCAAGTCAAAATTACTTTTCAGGACAAGTCACAATACCTTTAGAAATAAAGTTAGGTTTCTAAATTAAGTGACTCCTTTTCTTATAAAACCTTAGGCAATTGATGCCTTAAAAATCAAATTGCCTTTCATTAAATCAAGTCATTTATCTTTCCATAAAGCTAATATAACCAACTTCTCATAAAGTCGTTATATTCACTTTATACCATAGCCAAATACAATTTCCTATCCAAGGGACTAATACGTTTAAAACGGAACAAGTATCACATACTTTAAAACTCTTCAAGTCCCTTAACTTTAATAAAACTTAAGACACCTTAATATTTTCAAAGAAGTGAGTTAATCTCCTAACTCACCCGACTTGGCTATTCATAAAACTAGTAAAGGATATCAAGGTCTTGTACGTCTACCGTACTATATACGTGCAACTAGTCATGCTCAAAAGATAGGAAAGTTCTACATACCTCTTCGGGTCAAACCACTTGCCAAGTACAATATCCCGCCCGTAGTATGTCAACCTATAATATCCACAATCGCCTATTAACGCCTTACTTCAAACGTAGAATATTATAAGTGTAAAGTCTCTAAATTCTACGGAAAATCGGACAGCACCTCCTTTGTTTCTACTTACTTTGCCACCTTTTTCAAGGCCGAATTCAATAACCAAACACGCCACATTTAAGGGCCCAACAATGCAATTAAACAATAGGGGATTACACGCCTACTAGACGTGTAAAATTCCGCCCCACTATAGATATCAAACTAATACAAACTACTAGTCCAATTCGGCCACATTGAGATGCAACAATACCAATTCTTATCCAATTTCCATTTCAATCCAAGTTGTTAGCATAACATGATATCAAGTCGCAATCGATTATAACTACTATAATCTTCAAGTAAGTAACATGCGACGATTCTAATAAACGACCAAATTGTAATCCAACTTCACATGGCTTAAAAGACATTTTGGATTTTAGGCTACAATCAATCCATAATACTTATCAAACTTCAACATATAAACTTCATGCTAGCAACATGTAAAGCTAACAACAAACAATATATATAATCTTGTAACACTTTTAAGAGACAAGATTATACCTCAACGAAACTTAATCCAACTCCAAATCCGAAGTCGCTCCTTAGCAACTTAGAGCCTCTTCAATACAATTCAACTACATTTGAGACCCTTAGAACAACACCAACAAATTTCCTTCAATCTTCCAAACAAAACCTAGAAGAAACAACTAGGTTTTCACCTTGCGACTAATACGAAAACTATATTTTTCTGAGATTTTTCTATTGAGATACACTTAAAATACACTCATGAACCTTGGTTTAAAGTGTGGAGCTTAATGAACAAGAAACAAAAAAAAATTCCTTTTCAAATGCAAGTGAACCCGAGAGCAACTAGAGAGAGTTCTTCAATTTCTTGAAAATTTGGCTAAGTGTTAAGCTTGTCTTGCTACTACTAGTATTATATAGCACAATGGAGGGTCAAGATATGCACAATTGTGAGGCTTGGATGAGGTCTTATTAAATATCAAGCCTTGTGGACCCATTGACCAAGTCAATTTTGTCAAGCTCTTCAAGTTGCAAGACTTAGTCATCCTACAAAGGTCAAATGACCCTTTAATCCTTGCCTAAATTCGTCCAAGGCAACCATAAGGGGGGTGACACGTGTCGCCATCCCATTCGTCACAATACTACGTTTTCCGACAATTTCATAATTCCGATAAATTTTTACAAGTCTCAAATCTTAACAACGTGAGTTCTTACGCACGTTCTAAAACACGTCTGTAAATACGGGGTGTAACAATAAGCACCACCGACTTATCATACATAACATAAGCAAGTTAAGATATTCCCTAACTTCTTATTAGCCTTATTTATATACACTCTCATTTTAGTTTACTTAAGGCACTAACATGCCATTATAAAATCCGGGAATTTAACCCAAAGTACTATGTACCTTTATCCTTTTAAAAATGACACTTTCTTGTATAAAATTCCCAAGATACTAACGCCCGTAGTATCAAGGCTTGTCTACTTTTCAAAACAAGTCACTATACCTTTAGAAATACATTTTTAGGCTTCTAAACCAAGTGACCCTTACTTTAAACTTTGAGCAATGGATACCTTTAAATCAAATTGACATTCTTTATTTCAAGTCATTTATCCTTGTTTACTTTACTAGAATAAACCATTCTTTTAACTTTCCATAAAGTTGTTATAACCAACTTCCCATAAAGCCGTTATACTAACTTTATGCTTTATAAACTAAGATATCTTTAACCTTTAAAACAAGTGAGTTAATTCTCTAACTCAACCAAATTGGACATTCTTAAAACAAGTCAAGGATATCAAATGAAACTAAATTCATTTAAATATCGTACGTCTATCGTACTATACATTTACAACTACTCATGCTCAAGAGATAAGAAAGTTCCACATACCTCTTCGGTTCAATCCACTTGCTAAGTCCAATATGCCGTACGTAGTATGTCAACCTATAATGACCATAATACGTCTATTAACTTCTAGCTTCAAACGTAGAATATTCTAAGTGTAAAGTCACCAAATTCTACGGAAAATCGGACATCACTTCCTTTGTTTCTACGTATTTTTCCACCTTTTTCAAGACCCGAATTTAATAACCAAACATGCCACATTTAAGGCTCAACAATGTAGCTAACAAAAGGGGATTACACGCCTAACAGGACGTGTAAAATTCTGCCCCACGATTGATATCAAACAAGTCCAAAAGACAATGTCATTCTCGGCAATTTGAGGTACAACCACACAAAGTCCTTTCCAATTCTTTTTCAATCCAAGTTGTTTAGTCTAACATGTTATATAGCCGCAATCGATTATAACAACTACAATCTTCAATTAGATAACATGCGACGATTCTAACTATCGACCAAATTGTATTTCAATTTCAAATGGCTAACAAGGTCGTTTCGGATTTAGGCTTTCAATATCCATAACACTTATAAATCTCCAATACATATATCTCATGCTTGTTAAAATGTATAACTACAACAATATGTAATCTTATAACACTAAGAGAACAAGATTGTTACCTTGACAAGCCTTAATCCAACTTCAAGATCCGAAGTCGCTCCTTAGAAACTTAGCTCCTCTTCTTGACACTCCAATCCGCCACTTGAAGCCCTTAGAAGTTCACAAACAACTTTCCTTCAATTTCCAATCCAAACCTATGAAAGCGACTTAGGTTTTCACCTTGCGACTAATGCAAAAACGACACTTTTCCGGGATCTTTCTATTGAGATACCCTTACAATATCCTTAGGAACCTTGGTTTAAAGTATTGTGAATTGTGGACAACAAACGAAATTTTTTCTCCTTCAATGTGACCCTAACCCGAGAGCTTCTTCAACAAGAACAAGATTTCTCTAAATTTTACTAAGTGTGGGAAGCTTGTCTTGCTACTAGTGTGATTATATAACTACATGGAGGGTCTAGATTAGAATAAATGTGTGGCTTGGATGCATTTCATTTAAAAGATCTAGTCAAGTGGCTCTTTGACTTAGTCAAATATATCAAGCTCTAGCTTGCAAGACTTGTTCATCTTTGCTTTGGTCAAATGACCTTTCTACCCTTGGTCCATTCGACCAAGACCATCCAGAGGGGGGTGGGGGTGTGACACGTGTCACCCTCCCATTCGTCGCAATATTTAATTTTCCGACATTTCCATAATTCCGATAAATTTTACTAGTCTCAAATCTTATAGCCCTGATTTCTTACGTACGTTCTTATATATATGTCCTGGGATTACGGGGTGTAACATTCTCCCCCCATTAGAAACATTCGTCCCCGAATGTTCTTTCGGAGTTAATCTTATAGATAGTGATATAGTCTCATTTTACAACCCCTAGATACCAAATATGTCACATCTGGCCACGTAATCAACACTTAAACAAATACTTCAATTAAAACTGACAAGTAAGGGGAAAAGGATTACCTGGAGGTGTAGGAAATAAGTGAGGATACTTCCTCAACATGTCCTCATCTGCTTCCCAAGTCATCTCTTCCCTATTATTATTCCTCCACAAGACTTTG
This sequence comes from Przewalskia tangutica, assembly GCA_029844215.1. NCBI lineage: Eukaryota > Viridiplantae > Streptophyta > Magnoliopsida > Solanales > Solanaceae > Przewalskia > Przewalskia tangutica. The sequence goes on along the minus strand of CM056722.1, from coordinate 64,667,090 downwards.
GCGGAAGCCACATCCTTGGTCCGCAGTCGCCTGACCTGGCGATCGAGTATCACTATGGGACTCTCCTCATACGATAATCCCTCTGTCACCTGGACCTCGCTAGCTGGGAAACCTCTCGATGGATCTCCGATACGCTTTCTCAACATAGAAACATGGAAGACCGGATGTACCGCCTCTAAATCCGATGGCAGATCCAACTCATAGGCAACCTTGCCTACTCTACGGATGATCTGGTAAGGCCCAATGTACCCAACCAGGGCATGTATAAGAGAATAGATGGGAGAACACCACACTTAAAAATTTGAACGAAAGAAAGAATTGTTTTCCGGGGGAAAAATCTTCCGAACCTCGGGAAAGAGAAATGTTGGTTAATGAGAATTGGGTTCTCGAATTTGCTATTTGAGATGTTTAGAATTTTTCGGGACTATGGAAGTTTATTTTTTCAGAGTTGGATACGTGGGGCCCACCCGAGAGATTTTACGTTTTTGTGGGGGCCACGAGGTTTCCGATATTTTGACCAATTATGGAAATTTCGGAAAACAAAATATTATGGACCAATGGGAGGGCGACACGTGTCACCCTCCACATGTATCATCTTGTACAAAATTATGGCTAAGTGTAGCAAAAGTTAGCTTGATAAAATGGACCAAGTCAAAGGGCAAGTTGAAGCTTGATATTATTGACCAATCTTAGCCATCCATTTGGTTTCATCCAAGCCCTTGGTGGTGTTATATATACATACTACTACTAGTAGCAAGAAAAGCTCTCACACTTAGAAAAAAATTCACAAGTTTTCTTGCTCATTAAGAGCTCTCGGCAATGCCTCACTTTCCCACACAAAATATTGCAATTGTGGATCATAAATCACAATACTTAAACCAAGGGTTCCTAAAGGTATTCTAAGGATATCTCAATAGAAAGATCCCGGAAAAACTATGTTTTCACGTTAGTCGCAAGGTGAAAACCTAAGGTGTTCTTCAACTTTGAAGTTGGAAATTGAAGAGAAGTTGGTTATGAGCTTCTAAGGAGTACTTGGAGCGGATTGGAACATAAGAAGAGGAGCTAAAGGTTGCTAAGGATCGACTTTTACGCTTGGATATTATTAGGGCTCATTGAGGTAAAGATCTTCATCTTCTTAATGTGATTGAAGATTACATGTTTAGTAGTTGTTAAATGAGCATGTGGTATATATATTGAAGTTTAAAAATATTCGGATCATGTCGACATGTTGAAAGCCGAAATTGGACTTGTTAGCCATTAAGTTTGTAATTCAATTTAATTGTTAGATACAATCGTCGCATGTTAAGGAAGTAAGGATTTATAGTTGTTGTAACTATTATTATGTATATACATGTTGGAATAACAACTTGGATTAAAAAGGAATTGAACGAAAATTGACATTGTTGTTGATATTGAGGGTAGTCGAGAATGGCTTAAGTTGTTGGACAATTTTATATTAATTGTGGGGCAGAATTTTACACGTCATGTTAGGCGTGTAATCCCCTTTGTTTAACTAATTGTTGAGCCTTAAATGTGGCATTTGGTTATTGATTTTCGGGCCTTGAAAAAGGTGGAAAAGTACGTAGAAACAAAGGAAGTGCTGTCCGATTTTCCGTAGAATTAAGAGTCCTTATACTTAGGAATATTCTACGTTGAAAGCTAGCAGTTGATGGACATATTATGGTCATTATAGGTTGACATTCTACGTGCGGCGTATTCAACTTGGCAAGTGGATTGAGCCGGAGAGGTATGTGGAACTTTTCTTATCTCTTGAGCATGAGTAGCTATAAATGTATAGTACGGTAGACGTACGAGATTTAAATGAATTTAGTTTCATTTGATATCCTTGACTTGTTTAAGAATGTCCAAGTTAGTCGGGTTAGAGAATTAACTCACTTGTTTTAAAGGTTAAAGATGTCTTAGTTTCTAAAGCATAAAGTTAGTATAACAACTTTATGGGAAGTTAAAAGAATGGTTTATTCTAATAAGGTAAACAAAGATTTCTTGACTTGAAAATGCATAGAATTCTTGGTTTGGAAAGTATTGATTACTTGAACTATTCTAAAGTTAAGAAACCTGATTTCTAAAGTTAAGAGACTTGAAGTATTCTGAAAGTTATGAAACTTGATTTGAAAGTATAAGTCTCTTGGTTTCAAAAAGAATGTAATTGTCTAAAACATAAAGAGTTATAACGGCTTTATGGGAAGTTAGTTATAACGGCTTTATGGAAGGTTAAGAGAGTGTCTACTTGATTTTTAGGCATGAGTTGCCTAGGTTGAGAATGTAGAAGTTACTTAGTGTCAAAGCCTTGAAATGAATTTCTAAAGGTGTAGTAACTTGTGTTGAAAAGTAAATGCCTTGATACTACGTGTTAGTATCTTGGGGTTTTTTATATAAAGGGTTCTTTTTAAAGGAGCTAAGACGTAGTACTTTGGGTTAAATTCTGATTTCTAATAACATGTTAGTGCCTTAAGTTAACTAAAATGAGAGTACATGATAATTAAGGCTAATAAGAAGTTAGGGGATGTCTTAACTTGCTTATGATAATTATGATAAGCCGGTGGTGCTTATGTTATGTATGATAAGTCGGTGGTGCTTATGTTATGTATGATAGTCGGTTGTGCTAGTGAGGTATTGTTCTTTAGGGGGTCATTCCCCGGGCTTGTGGCATTTTCATATTCCGTGGATTTGCTCCCCACGCGAGGAATACCTCACGCGAGTCAGTAGGCTCATGCAGTGAAATAGTCCCGCGGGCGGAGCGATCTATGGCGAGATTACCTCACGCGTCCATACGACCTATGCGGGCGGATCTGATCATGCGAGGAAATTACCTCATGCGGGTCCATACGACTATGCGGGTGAAATAGTCGTGAGTAGGATTGCAGAATGATACTACGCGGATGGCCCTAGGTTAATCATGAGCTTCTGCTTTAAAACCGCAAAGTTTATTCTTGTTCACTCATTGTTAGTAAGGCCTGATGTCGTTAATATGGTTATCATACATGTCCTCACTTTATTTTAGACTATTATGATCTCATTCTGATTTCGGTTTCACATACTTGGTACTGTTAGATTGACCTCCTTCGGGATGCGTTACGCTGCAGTAGAGTTATCTGAGTTCGGGTCCTCACTCTTAGGATCACCGTTCACCGTTGAGAAGCTTCATTACTCCGGAGGCTTATCTTTGGTTCAGATCCCTGGTATTGTCGGTTGTTGTACATTCAGGGGTATGGCGGGGCCCTATCCCATCACATTTGTTATGTAAAAATTCTTAGAGGTCTGTAGTCATATCTTGTGGTTTGGGTTGTAAACAAAAAAGAGGTAACTGCTTTTTGGGTTATGTGTATACTTTTGGAAGGTGGCCTTATCGGCTAACCTGTTATTTATTTCTTTTTGAGTTGTATGTATGTTCCGCTACTATTCTACGATGTATACTATAAGGTGCCTGTGTAGGGCACCTGTCATGGCCCGGTCGGGTCGTGACATAAGCAAACTCCACAAGAGGCAAATGATCCTCCCAGCTACCCCTGAAATCAATAACACAGTCCCACAACATATCCTCAAGTGTCTGGATAGTACGCTCTGCCTGCCCATCGGTCTGAGGATTAAACGCAGTACTGAGACTCACCCGTGTCCCTAACCCCTTCTGGAAAGACCTCCAGAAGTTAGCCGTAAATTGGGCTCCTCTGTCTGATATAATAGATATAGGAACTCCGTGCAGTCTCACAATCTCCCTGATATACAATATAGCATAATCCTCAGCCGAATACGTAGTCCCGATCGAAGAAAGTGGGCTGATTTCACACTTATCTACAATAACCCGATGGAATCACACTTCCTCCGAGTACGAGGTAACATCAGAATAAAATCCATGTTGATCACCTCCCACTTCCATGTCGGAATATCAATCGCCTGCAATAGCCCATTGGCTTCGTGCTCAACCTCGACTACCGACAATTCGACATCGAGCCACAAACCCTGCCACGTCCCTCTTCAGTCCATCCCACCAATACATACATCTGAGGTCATAGTACATCTTAGTCGACCCCGGATGAATAGAGTAACGAGCACTGTGTGCCTCCCCCAAAATCTGCTGACGAAGTCCTGCAACATCTGAACACATGCTTTCCTCGAATCTTAGCACCATCAGCGCTACCTCAAATAAACTATCCTCATCTCGAAGAGCCGATCTCGATACCGTGATCACAATCGGATCCTCATCGCCGCTATTCACCTCCTCAACGATGGAAGACTCGCAACCTCACGAACCCGCACTCCCACTATCATCCAGATCGACCAACCGAACCCCAAGGCTCGCTAGCCGATGGATCCGACGACCATGTCCTATCTATCCGCTGCACCTCCGGCTGCACTCCTATCGATCTACGACTCAAAGCATCGGCAACCACGTTGGCTTTTCCGGATGGTATAGAATATCAACATCATAATCCTTCAAAGAACTCTAACCACCGTCTCGCCGCAAGTTCACTCCTACGCTCAAGATGTATTGGAGGCTCTTGTGGTCTGTATAAATATCCACATGAACCCCGTATAAATAATGTCTCCAAATCTTCAAGGCATGAATACCTGCGGCCAACTCTAAGTCGTGAGTAGTGTAATTCCCCTCATGCTTCCGTAGCTGCCGGGAAGAATAGGCTATAACCTTGTCGTGCTGCATCAATACGCACCCTATCCCGATACCCGAGGCATCACAATAAATCACGTAGCCCTCTAACCCCTCGGGAAGAGTAAGAACATGAGTCGTCGTCAACTTTTCCTTCAGTAACTGGAAGCCCTTCTCACAAGCTTCGCCCACCGAACTTAATCGCTCGAGTCAGCCTAGTCAATGGTGCTGATATCGAAGCGAACTGCTCCACAAATCTACGATAATAACCTGCCAGTCCCAAGAAGCTGCGCACCTACGTCGGAGTAGTAGGTCTCGGTCAAGTCTTGACCGCCTCAATCATTGTTGTATCAACCTGAATACCGTCAGCCCCGATAATGTGCCCCAAGAATGCCACTGAGGCCAACCAAAACTCACACTTGGAGAACTTGGCGAACAATCGCGACTCCGAGGACCCTGGCACCGCCTCAAGTGATCGCATGCTACTCGCTCAGGCGCGAATAAACCAGGATGTCATCAATGAATACTATAACAAACGTATCCAAAAATGGCTTGAACACCCGGTTCATCAAATCTATAAATATCGCTGGAGCGTTAGTCAAACCGAAAGACATCACTCTGAACTCATAGTGCCCATATCGGGTCCTGAATGCAGTCTTCGGGATATCCGCCTCTCTAACTCTCACCTGATGATAACTGCATCGCAGTCTATCTTGGAGAAACACCTCGCACTCGCAACCGGTCAAAAATCATCAATCACGGGAGGGTATCTATTCTTGATGGTTACCTTATTCAATCGCTGTAATAAACACACACATACGCAGCTGCCCCATCCTTCTTCTTTACAAACAAAACCGAGCTCCCGGTGGAGAAATACTAGGCCTAATAAATCCTTTTCCAAGAAATCTTTCACTGGTCCTTCAACTCCTCAACTCGGAAAGTGCATCCTCGCACGGAAATAGATATAGGCCGAGTGTCTGGCAACGTGTCAATACAGAACTCTATCTCCCTCTCGGGAGGAATACCTGGGAGATCATCTGGGAATACATCCGGAAACTCTCTAACCACCGAATCGATCAAGAATCGGCACTCGACCTGATCGAATACGAACGGATGATAGATGTACCCTTTACGAACCATCTTCCTAGCCTTGAGGTAAGAAATAAACCTACCGCCGGCGACGTGTTGCCTTCCACTCGATAACCGGCCACCGAGAACCGAATCGGACCAACCTATCTCTGATACCAACGTTGGCATAACAAGAAGCCAACCAGTCCATACCCATAATGACGTCAAAATCTATCATCTCCAACTCTATCAAGTCTGCTAGGGTCTGACGACTGTATATAAACACCGGGCAATATTTGTACACCCGCTCAGCTAACACCGAATCACCATCGCGTAGCTACCTCAAAAGGCTCTATCGACACGGCTCTATACCTATTCTACCAAAGAATAAGAGGGGACACATAGGACAAGGTAGAACCTGGATCTATCAAAGCATAAACGTCAAAACATGAAATCAATAATGTACATGTGACGACATCCGGGGAAGCCTCCTGATCTTGCCGGCTGGCTAAGGAATATATGCGGTTCTGTGGACCGCTAGAACTAGGACCTCCACCACGACCTGCGCCGACCGCGGTCCGTGAACACCCGCCTCCGGGCGATAACCACGTGAAGAAGACCAACAAGCGACCGCCGGCTGAACCATACCACCCGTACGCCTGCCTGGACAATCCCACTTCATATGGCCCTGCTGGCCGCAAGAGTAACAAGCTCCTGGAGAAATACGACACCCCCCACGATGGGAACTACCACATCGACCATACCGAGGTAAAGGTGGCCTCATCTCGATCGAACCGGTTCCCAGGAACCGAAGCCCGACCTACTCTGAATAACCGGTCGATCAAACCTCCCGCGTAAAAACCGAGAAGGAGCACTCGCCGCTGAAATGTGGACCTAGCTTCATCGAGGCTGTCCGCCTCAAAATTTCCAAACCTCATTGTCTGGCCTCTGGGTGGCCGATCCTCTCTCTCTGTCCTCTATCCCCTGTGCATAAGCCTGCATCCTGGCAATATCCATACCTGGTTGAAAGGCCACTCCCAGGCATACAATAATCATATAACGGTCTAGCCCCATCACATAGCGATGAACTATGTCCTCCATGTCAGTCACAATGGTGAGCGCATACCTGGCCAATGAGTCAAACTCCAGGTTGTACTCTCTGATAGTCCTCCCATTCTGTCTCAATGTCAAGAATCTATCCACGCGGTCTCTTCTCATCTCAGGAGGCAAAAAGTGATCAAGGAAGGCCTCTGTGAACTCATCCCAAATAGTTGGAAGAACACCCACACCTCTAGACAGCTCCCATGACTCAAACCAGTTCAACGCAATATCGCAGAACCGTAGAAGCTAACACAACCGACTCTCTCCGAGGCCCTAAGCACTGTGATAGTCCGTCAGATTCGCCGAATAAAATCCTGAGGATCCTTATCAGATCTCGAACCATGGAACTCGGGTGGATTACAACCCAGAAAATCCCGAATCCTCAAGCTGTCGGCTCTAGGGTTAGCTACCTGCTCCTGTCGGCGTTGTCCTGCCACTATGCTAGTCAATAACCTGATCTGCTCTCCATAATCTCTATACTCTGCCCCTGGTTGCGGAACTGAAGGCTCAGGTATCGGAACCTCTGGAGCTACGACCGCTCTCGGATCCTCTAATACTGTCGGCGTGGCTGAACTCGCCGACCCGCCCACAACCTCAGGCATAGTCTAGGCGTGAGTCCTAGTAACCCTCTGCGTACCCCAGCGCCTCCATTCGCATCTTGCCCTTCTGGGCCCTGGTCGCCTTTCGTGGAGGCATAACTGATACATAAGAATAGGTCAGAGATGATTCAACCTAATAAGACAACATTGCACGATCTCAGAGAGAGAAGAATGGAAACTAATCATAAATGTCCTGCAGCCTCCAGATTATAGATGTGGTGCACAACACACCGATAATCAAGACTCTACTAGACACGGTCTGTAGACACTTTTCGAGGACTAACTGCTCTGATACCACTTTTGTCACGACCCACCCCCGGGCCCGCGACTGGTGCCCTACATGGGCACCCCTTACAGGTATACATCAGAGAATAGCAGCGGAACTGTTACACCCCGTAATTCCAGAGTATGTATGTGAGGACGTACGTATGAGAATACGACATTAAAATTGGAAAGGAAGAAAGATGTGATTTTTCGACGGAAAAGTTTCCGGATTTTGTGAAGGAAAAAGGTTCATTAATGGGAATTGGATTCCCAGATTTGGTATTCGGACTTTTTGGAATATTTGAGAATTATGGAATTTTATTTCCGAAATTGGTCACGTGGGGCCACGGAGAATTCTGCTTTTGTGGGCCCACTTTATTTTTGGATTTTTGGCATTACGGATATTTTTGAAAGATGAAATATTTCGACGAGTAGTGGGGAGACACGTGTCACCCCATGTGGCCACGTGTCGAATCGTGATGGACACACGGCTCGACGGTAGTGGACAAGTGGCTAGCCACTTGTCCAAATTTTGTGGTAGACATGTGGTTGGTAGAATCCACACCCACATGTCCCCAATCTACACCACCCACTTGCACTAATCTTGACCCTTGAATTCTCTATAAATACCCCTTAGTTGATGACTAAATTCATTCCACACTTAAAGCTTTTCCAAGCAAAACACTCTCTCCATTTGTTGTTTCGTCCCCTCTCTTGTGAAGTTCTCGTCCAACCCCACTTTGTGTAGAATACTCCATGTATTGTTGTATAAATCCCAAATACCTTAGCCTAGTATTCCTAGTAGTATCCCAAAGTTATTTCAATACTAAGAGCAGAATACTACTTTATTCCAATAGTCGCAAAATGAAGCCCTAGAAAAATCTTCATAGCTTAGATGAAGTGTTAAGAGAAGTTGTTTGGAAACTTCTAAGGGTTGCTTGGAGCGGGTTGGAGCGTCAGGAAGTGGAGCTAAACGTTGCTCAGGATCGACTTATAAAACTTGGATAATTTTGGGCTTATCGAGGTAATGATCTTTGTCCCCCTATTGTAATTGGAAATTACATGTTGTAGTAATTAATAATTGAGTATAAGGTATATTGGAAGTATAATTATGAAGAATTGAACTGTATTTACATTGGACTGTATTTACAGTAGACTTGTAGTATTATTGTGGGGCAGTGTTGTACACGTCCGGTTAGACGTGTAACTCCCCCTAGGAGTTGTTGGCTTGGTAGCGGGCCTTGATAGAGGAGGAGATTGATGTGGTTACGGGGGGGGAGGTGCTGCCGAATTTTCCGTAGAATAAGGAATCTTGTATCTAGAATTATTCTACGAAGAGACCTAGAGGTTGATAGATGTTTTGTGGCCTTTATAGGTTGAAGTACTACGAGTAGCGTATTCTACTTGAAGGGTGGAAAAGGCGAGCAAGGTTAGAGTACTTTGGAGCGTTTTGCTAATTGTCGATAATCGTCGCGAGGTATGTGAACCTCTTCCTATCTTTTCTAGCATGATTGTTGTGAACTATGTAGTACGGTAGACGTACGTGTGCTAAACGAGTTTTGGTTGGTTTAAAACATAAGGTGTTATAATAGCTTTATGGGAAGTTAGTTATAACGACTTTATGTAGGTAAAAGAATGGTTTATTGATTTTAGAAGTTAAGGACTTGAATTTTGTTAAAAAGTTGTGAAACCTCATTCGTGAGTAATGAGTACTTGGTTTTTAAAGAATAAGGTTTTACTGATTTCGGAAATGAGAATAAGTAGCGAACAAACCACTGCAGCGTTAATAAAAGAAAATGTATTGACAAATAATTAACTATATTAAAACCAGTAGAAACCTCCATCTGCATAGAAGCTAAGATAAGACAAAATTGTATTACATTTTCTAGATCATGGCTGCTTTAATAAGATTGTTATAAACAAGAATAACTACTCACACATAAGGCATATGTTACTCAATTGTTTTAAAAAGAGATTACGTTATTTGATTAAGACCACGAACTATGAAATCTTTCGAAAATAAAAGACTTGAGTATTTGAAATTAGGCAACTTGAACTTTTGGAAAAGAATGTTGTTACTTGACTTTAAAAGGGAAAGTGTTTTGGTTTAAAATGAAGGCATGGTAGTGTCTTAATCTGTCTTAAAAGAGGGTTTAAATGTTATGAACAATTCTTCACCGAGTCCCATGGGATGGGTCGGGACATGTATTCCATACGATTCTTCACCGAGTCCCATGGGATGGGCCGGGACATGTATTCCATACGATTCTTCACCGAGTCCCATGGGATGGGCCGGGACATGTATTCCATACGATTCTTCACCGAGTCCCATGGGATGGGCCGGGACATGTATTCCATACGATTCTTTACCGAGTCCCATGGGATGGGCCGGGACATGTATACCACACAATTCCACCTCGATTCCCATGGGATGGGCCGAGACATGTTATACGTATAATACGGTTTATATCCAGACTGTCGGCAGTGAGGAAGGAGTTCCACGGGCATGAGGGATGACTTGAGGGCGTGAGTCCCTGACTTGACATGACTGCTTTTATGTTGTGAACTGTAGTTTGTTATCATACATGTCTCCTGTTTTATTTTAGACTGTTATGATTTCGTTTACAGTATTTCCAGTTTCACATACTTGGTACATGTTGTACTGACCTCCTTCGGGGGGCTGCGTTCATGCCGCAGGTAGAGGTACATCGGTTGTTGATCCTCACTCTTAGGATCCACTCAACAGATTGGGAAGCTCCGCTTTCTCGAGGCTTATCTTTTGGTATGTTTCCCGAGTTTGTAAGTTCTTGTACATTCGGGGTATGGCGGGCCCGCCCGTAATAGTTGTTGTAAAAATCTTAGAGGTGCAGAGTAATTGTGGCGGGTTGTAAAGGATGTAATCGTTAAATTTCAGATATATGCAAAAAGGCAACCGCTTTTGGTTGCTGCTTTTCTTTATCTTGTTTCATATCTGTATGTTTTTATTTCCGCTGGTTTTTCTCGATGTTGTATCACTAGGATGCCGGGTAGGCACGATCCACGGGCCGGATCGGTCGTGACAAAGTGGTATCAGAGCGATTAATCCTCGGAAAGTGTCTGCATCGTATCTAGTAGAGTCTTGATTATCGGTGTGTTGTGCACCAAACCTATGATCAGGAGGCTGCAGGATATTTAGGATTGGTTTCCATTCTTATCACTCTGAGATCGTGCCTTAGAGCTGTGTTATAAGTTGGACTCCCTCTGACGTATTCTTTTCACCCGTTATGACTCTACGCAAGGCAACCAGAGCCTGAAGGCGAGAGGAGCTGCGAGTAGAAGAGCAGAGGTTACGTGGCACGGGCGGTCATTATCCGAGACAGCTTCATACGGGGAGTTCTGCGCCGCTAGCCCTGTGAGAGGTTTAGGCGAGAGCGTAGCTACGAGACCACGATACTGAGCCTCTAGTCGCGGCCAGGAACAAAGGATATGAGTTACAAGGAGATGACCCAGTTACTAGCTAGTCTGGTGGCTGGAAATGAGGACGGACGGGAGCCGGTGGTTCCGGCAGTACCAGTGGTTCACCCTAGATCCAATAGTCTGAGACTTCGGGATTTCTTGAGTTGCAGTTCACCAAAGTTCTATGGATGGAGAGCTGAGGATGATCCTCAGGGTGTCGTGCTAGTTTGGGAGATTGTTATGCTTGCGGCCAGCAGGGCCATTTGGTGAGAGTTTGTCCGACCAGAGGTAGCACGGATGTTGAGACTCAGCCTTCGGGATCGGTGGCTGGTTCATCACCTTCTGTAGTTATGCGCCCAACAGAGCAGGTTTTGATTTGAGCGACAAAGGGAAAGTGAGGCAGTAGTTACAGAGATATCTTTAGCCCTTAAGAGACCGGTCTAAGTCGTTATGGTAGATACATGTAGAGTGCTATGTACGGATAGCATTGTGTTAGGCGTGGATTAGAAAACATGGGTAGTTGAAAGGGTAAGTCTGGGAACGAGAAAATGGTGAGCCTTAGAATTTATAACAGTTGGGACTTTGGATGCAAGGCCGTCTTGAGTGGATGATTTTACGGTTGGTCTTTGTCGAAGTACTTGGTATGCGTAATATATATTGTGGGATAATTCCATGGGTAGTGTGAGATGGAAGTGGTATCTTTCATGACGTGAATTGGTAAGATTGTTCCGGATCGAGGAACGAGAGTTTAGTACGAAGTGGGTCGGGTTGAGGCCATATCGCGAGTCAACCCGCAGCCCGGAATATGGTGGGGTCAGTTTGAGGTGGTCCCGCTAGATGATAGGGTCACGAGGGTGTTAGGCCCCAGTTTAGGTAACCATAAACGAGTTTGTGGATCGTTCGACGAGTGTAGGCTGGATGGTCAGCCCATCTTGTCTTTTAGTCAGGACTGTTTACTCGGCGGAGGGTTATGCGAGATGTTATATATCAGGAAGGTTGTAAGGCTGCACGGAGTTCCTACTTTTATTTTATGGCAGGCAGTGGAGCCCAGTTTATGGCTATTTCTTTTTCGGGAGGTTTTACTAGGCGGGTTAGGAACTCAGGTGAGTCAGATTGTATTCACCTGCCGACGGACGAACATCGCGTTTTATCCGCACGTTTGAGGATAGGTTACGGGCGATGTTTTGATTTCGAGGTATTGTAAGGATTATTTGCCTCTTGTTGAGTGAGTATTATAATAGCTACCATTTGATTCGGATGTCGCCTTATGAAGCCTTGTATGGCGGAAGTGCGGTGCCGTCGATTGGTTCGAGGTTGGCAAGGTTCAGATAGTTGGTTCATACTTGATTCGGCAGGATGTGGGTAAGGTGAAGCTTATCCAGGAGAGGTTTTTAGCAGCTCAGAGTCAACAGAAGTCGTGCGGGTAATCGGCGTCGACACTTGGAGTTCAGTTGTGGTGGGTCTTGAAGGTACCACCCGGAAGGTGTGATGAGATTTGGAAAGCAGGGAAACTTAGCGAGTACTTTGGGCATTTTGGATCGTTTGTAAATAGGCGGGTTGCCTATAAGTTAGCTTCGCCGTCCGACTTAGGAGACGAGACGTCCGGTCTCCTGGTTACTATGTTTGAAAGAGTATCGGAGATCCTCCAGTGTTCGATTAATGATGACCAAGTTAGAGCTAGTAATCCCGAGATTTTGGAAACTGAAGCAATGACAGAAATGTGGTACGTATAGTAGGAAGAGCTCGAGTGTACGAGGAAGGTACGACGATTAAGAAAAGAGGCTAAGATGCGTTAAGAAGATGGAAGTGTCCTTTTTATAAGTGAAGATGGGAAGAAAGTATCCTTTGGACCATGGGTGGAAGCTTTAGTGTTGTTATACACGTTGGAGGTGGTTCTTCGTTGACTCGGATGTGAGTTTTGCGCGTATGTTGTATTATGGCCAGGTGTGGCATAATTGGTTTTGTAAGTATATGTCACGACCCGAACCCGGGCCCGTGACTGGTGCCTTACCCCGGGCACCCTAGTGATACAACATCAGAGTAATCAGCGGAATATAAAACAATACATGACATAGTATGAAATATGAAATAGTTCATATGAGAAAACTGGCCTTTCGGCATATATATAAATAACAACTAGAACAGTTACATCCCTTTTACAACTCGCCACAACAAGATTTACAAACCTCTAAGAATGACAACAACAATGGCGGGACAGGGCCCCGCCATACCCCTGAATGTAAATACCTACAATGACAGGGGACTGTACCACTGATAAGCCTCCGGAGAAACGGAGCTTCCCAAAACGCTGAACTGTGATCCTAAGAGCGAGGATCGACGACTGGTGTACTTCTACCTGCGGCATGAACGCAGCCCCCCGAAGGAGGTCAATACAACAGGTACCAAGTATGTGAAACTGAAAATACTGTAAATGAAATCATAGTAGTCTATATAAAGCAGGAGACATGTATGATAACCAAACTCTGATTCAATAAATAGCGATATGTCAAGTCAGGGACTCACGCCCTCAAAGTCATCACTCAAATATAACTATGGGTCTCACGCCCACCTGTGTCATAATAGAACCGTACGCGGTAAGTACGAAGGCATAGCCGACTACTAAGACCCACGATCAACAATGCCATAAATCGTATCACGAGGTCTTTCTAGACCGCACCACATGATCGAAGGCGCCACTCGCCTCGGTATCAATGCGCGTCTAGTCTGGAGCATACCGCCGCCCGCATAGGCCCGCATGAGGTATTCCTCGTGACGGGGCAGCTAACCCGGTACCCTCACGACTCCGCAGTCCGCATAGTCTCATAGACCGCGTAGTCACGCACCGCATAGGGCATCCGCGTCGGATAAAACACCGGAATGATCAATCACGGAGCATACCGCCGCTCCGCATAGTCACGCAGACCGCGTAGCCGTATAGACCGCATCAGGGTGGCAAGCCCTGGTATAACAAGTCGAGGGTATGTGATATAATAACGACAACGGGCTTAACGTTTAACAACGTAAGCACAACAAGAATAACCCCCTTACACAACATCACGAGATACTAACACACGTAGCATCCTAACATGTTTACTTATCAAATCAACAAGAAAGTATTACAAGGCTATCGCAAACCAACACAATCAAGTTAATCACACAAGGTACTTTCTACTTTATGTTAACAAGTTCGGGTTTTTATCCCCAAAGTACTTCATACATTAACTCTTTAAAAGATCCGTTTCTTTCACAAAAGTCACACAATACCCGTAGTATAAAAATAGGGTGACTATCCTCTCTTTTTTTAGCAAACCAAAACACTTCTCTTTGTAAAATCAAGTAACAACATTATTTTCCAAACGTTCAAGTTTGCCTAATTTCAAATGCTCAAGTTTATCATTTTCGAAAGGTTTCGTAGTTCATAGCCTTAATCACTTAATAATATAATTCTCTTTTAAAACCATTTGAGAAGCATATGCCTTATGTGTGAGTAGGTTATTCTTGTTTATAACAATCTTATTAAAGCAGCCATGATCTAGGAAATGTAATATCATTTTGTCTCATCTTAGCTTCTATGTAGATGGAGGTTTCTACTGGTTTTAATAATACTTTATTAGTCAATACATTTCCTTTTATTAGCGCTGCTGTGGTTTGTTCGATACTTATTCTCATTTCCGAAATCAATATAAGGCTTTCATAAATAATTAAGTAAACCGTTCCTTTTATCTCTCTTAAGTCGTTATACCTAACTTCCCATAAAGCTAGTATAACTCTTAAGCTTTTTAAAACCAAGTATTACTCTTCTTTCAAAAAGGTTTCTTAATTCTTTTGAAATACTTCAACATTCTTATTATTCAGGCTTAAGTCAAAAGACATTGCCGTAAAACTACGTTCAGTTAACACACATACGTCTACCGTACTATATATATATTCTTTTAAAATATCATGCTCAAGAGGATAGGAAGAATCACATACCTCGCGACGATTATCGACTATTAGCAAAACGCTCCACTTATAACCCATAGCCTTGTCCACCTTTCAAGTAGAACACGCTACGCATGATTCAACCTATAATGGCCATATCGTCTATCAACGTCTAGACTACTCAAGAATATTTTAAGCAAGAGGTTCTTTATTCTACGGAAATTTGGGCAGACTTCCTACCCGTTAATCTACACAAGTTCATCGCAAATACACCTATGTAAATACGATTTAATCTTCTTCTCTAATATTCTTCCGATGCGATTTGATTCAATTCTCTTCTCAGAATATCCTTCCATTCTGATTCAATTCTCTTCTATGTATCTTATATACATTTCTATACTACTACAAGATGTAATTTCCAATTACAATATAAGGACAAGAGTATTTACCTCGATAAGCCCAAAATTATCCAAGTTCTAATGTCGATCCCGAGCAACGTTTAGCTCCTACAGGCGCTCCAACCCGCTCCAAACAACCCTTAGAAGTTCTACGCAACTTCTTCTTAATACTTCAACCTATGAAGATTTTCCTTAGGGTTTCGTTTTTGTATGAAGGAAGTATAATAGTATTTGGGCTTTCAGTATAGGTGTAACCTTGGAATACTACAAAGTATTTGGGCCAAGGTATTTTGGAATAGTAACAATACTTGGAGAATACTTTTCTACCAAGGGGGGGGGGGGGCGGTGTATCCTACGAGAACAACTAGGCAAGGGGGGGGGATACTTTCGGCCAAGGGGGAGGGGTGCTCTCGGCCAAGGGGCCTCACAAAGGGGAAGGGGTAGGCTTGGACGAAAACACTACACTAAGGGGAGAGGGCTTTCAAGACTTAGAAATTATTTTAGGATGAAGAAGTCTTCAACTAAGGGGTATTTATAGGACAACCAAGGGCCAAGATCAAGCCAAGTGGTAGGCAAGTGTAGGGTGAGAATTTACCCATGTGTACCTTATCCATCTACCACACCAACTATCACAAATATCCTACCTAACCCAAGACTTCAAATCGTCCCATTTGACGCCAACAACAACGTCCAATATGAGGGTGACACATGTCACCCTCCCGTTGGTCCAAAATGTTTCATCTCTCGGAAAAATCCGCAAAAATTTGAAATGACATAGCCGTAATTTTCCCTTCGCAAGTCTTGTAAAACGTTTCGTCGAAAAACGATTCTTTTCGGGGGTTGTGAACAAAATTTCGAACCTTGCCTATCTTTAAGGCTCAAACTTCTCTACGTACGTCCTCACGTACATACTCTGGAAATACGGGGTATAACAGTATAGTAGTGAAGACTATACCTGTGCTTGTGTGATTAGAGACTTAGAAGGAACATTCGGGACGAATGTTTCTAAGGGGGGAAGAATGTTACACCCCGTAATTCCAGAGTATGTATGTGAGGACGTACGTACGAGAATACGACATTAAAATTGGAAAGGAAGAAAGATGTGATTTTTCGACGGAAAAGTTTCCGGATTTTGTGAAGGAAAAAGGTTCATTAATGGGAATTGGATTCCCAGATTTGGTATTCGGACTTTTTGGAATATTTGAGAATTATGGAATTTTATTTCTGAAATTGGTCACGTGGGGCCCACGGAAGAATTTACGGTTTTGTGGGGCCCACTTTATTTTCGGATTATTGGCATTACGGATATTTTTCGGAAGATGAAATATTTCGGACGAGTAGGGGGGAGACACGTGTCACCCCAATGTGGCCATGTGGACGAATTGGTGATGGACATACGGCTCGATTTGGTAGTTAGACAAGTGGCTAGCCACTTGTCCAAATTTAATGTGGACATGTGGTTGGTAGAATCCACACCCACATGTCCCCAATCTACACCACCCACTTGCACTAATCTTGACCCTTGAATTCTCTATAAATACCCCTTAGTTTATGACTAAATTCTTGCCACACTTAACGCTTGTCCAAGCAAAAACACTCCCTCCCATTTGTTGTTTTCGTCCGCCCCCCCCCCCTCTCTTGTGAAGTTCTCGTCCAACCCCACTTTGTGTAGAATACTCCATGTATTGTTGTATAAATCCCAAATACCTTAGCCTAGTATTCCTAGTAGTATCCCAAAGTTATTTCAATACTAAGAGCAGGAATACTACTTTATTCGAATAGTCGCAAAATGAAGCCCTAGAAAAATCTTCATAGCTTAGATGAAGTGTTAAGAGGTTGTTTGGAAACATCTAAGGGTTGCTTGGAGCGGGTTGGAGCGTCAGGAAGTGGAGCTAAACGTTGCTCAGGATCGACTTATAAAATTTGGATACTTTTGGGCTTATCGAGGTAATGATCTTTGTCCCCCTATTGTAATTGGAAATTACATGTTGTAGTAATTAATAATTGAGTATAAGGTATATTGGAAGTATAATTATGAAGAATTGAACTGTATTTACATTGAATTTGTATTCTGATGAGACTTGTAGTATTATTGTGGGCGGTTGTACACGTCAGGTTAGACGTGTAACTCCACAGGAGTTGTTGGCAGTAGCGGGCCTTGATAGAGGAGGAGATTGATGTGGTTACGGGGGGGGGGGGGGGGAGGTGCTGCCGAATTTTTCCGTAGAATAAGGAATATTGTATCTAGAATTATTCTACGAAGAGACCTAGAGGTTGATAGATGTTTTGTGGCCTTTATAGGTTGAAGTACTACGAGTAGCGTATTCTACTTGAAGGGTGGAAAAGGCGAGCAAGGTTAGAGTACTTTGGAGCGTTTTGCTAATTGTCGATAATCGTCGCGAGGTATGTGAACCTCTTCCTATCTTTTCTAGCATGATTGTTGTGAACTATGTAGTACGGTAGACGTACGTGTGCTAAACGAGTTTTGGTTGGTTTAAAACATAAGGTGTTATAATAGCTTTATGGGAAGTTAGTTATAACGACTTTATGTAGGTAAAAGAATGGTTTATTGATTTTAGAAGTTAAGGACTTGAATTTTGTTAAAAAGTTGTGAAACCTCATTCGTGAGTAATGAGTACTTGGTTTTTAAAGAATAAGGTTTTACTGATTTCGGAAATGAGAATAAGTAGCGAACAAACCACTGCAGCGTTAATAAAGGAAAATGTATTGACAAATAATTAACTATATTAAAACCAGTAGAAACCTCCATCTGCATAAGCTAAGATAAGACAAAATTGTATTACATTTTCTAGATCATGGCTGCTTTAATAAGATTGTTATAAACAAGAATAACTACTCACACATAAGGCATATGTTACTCAATTGTTTTAAAAAGAGATTACGTTATTTGATTAAGACCACGAACTATGAAATCTTTCGAAAATAAAAGACTTGAGTATTTGAAATTAGGCAACTTGAACTTTTGGAAAAGAATGTTGTTACTTGACTTTAAAAGGGAAAGTGTTTTGGTTTAAAAGGAAGGCATGGTAGTGTCTTAATCTGTCTTAAAAGAGGGTTTAAATGTTATGAACGATTCTTCACCGAGTCCCATGGGATGGGCCGGGACATGTATTCCATACGATTCTTCACCGAGTCCCATGGGATGGGCCGGGACATGTATTCCATACGATTCTTCACCGAGTCCCATGGGATGGGCCGGGACATGTATTCCATACGATTCTTCACCGAGTCCCATGGGATGGGCCGGGACATGTATTCCATACGATTCTTCACCGAGTCCCATGGGATGGGCCGGGACATGTATTCCATACGATTCTTCACCGAGTTCCATGGGATGGGCCGGGACATGTATACCACACAATTCCACCTCGATTCCCATGGGATAGGCCGAGACATGTTATACGTATAATACGGTTTATATCCAGACTGTCGACAGTGAGGAAGGAGTTCCACGGGCATGAGGGATGACTTGAGGGTGTGAGTCCCTGACTTGACATGACTGCTTTTAGGTTGTGAACTGTAGTTTGTTATCATACATGTCTCCTGTTTTATTGTAGACTGTTATGATTTCGTTTACAGTATTTCCAGTTTCACATACTTGGTACCTGTTGTACTGACCTCCTTCGGGGGGCTGCGTTCATGCCGCAGGTAGAGGTACATCGGTTGTTGATCCTCACTCTTAGGATCACAGTTCAGCATATTGGGAAGCTCCGTTTTCTCCGGAGGCTTATCTTTTAGTATGTTTCCCGAGTTTGTAAGTTCTTGTACATTCGTGGTATGGCGGCCTGTCCCATCATAGTTGTTGTAAAAATCTAGAGGTGCAGACTGTTGTGGGCGAGGTTGTAAAGGATGTAATTCAAATTTACGTATATATGCAAAAGGCAAACTGTTTTGGTTAGTCTGCTTTTCTTTATCTTGTTTCATATCTCAGTATGTTTTTATTTATTGGTTTTTCTCGATGTTGTATCACTAGGGTGCGGGTAGGCACGATCACGCCCGGATCGGGTCGTGGCGAACATACATAAACTCATAAAATACTTAGACAGAAAATATCAGCAAAGTGGATAAGGCCATCTTCCGTGAAATATGCATAACCCAAAATAAAACTGTTACATCTTTGTTCTTACAACCCAATCCACAAAATATGACTACAGACCTCTAAGAATAACAACTGTGATGGGACAGGGCCCCGCCATACCCCTGAATGTACATAAATCTACAACATCAGGGAAACCGTACCAAAAAGACAAGCCTCCGGAGAAATGAAGCTTTTGACAACTGATCAGTGATCCTAAGAATGAGGATCCACCACTGCTACCCACCGCGGCAGAACGCACACGAGAAAGGGTGTCAGTACAACAGATGTACCAAGTATGCAAAACTGAAAGTACTGAAATGAAATCATAAAGTCTAAAATAAAGCTGATAACTCAAATAACAGTACACTGTGCCTTACTAACGATGAGAGTAAACAAGAGACTTTACTGCATAAAAATAGGAGGCTCATGATCAAAGTAGGGCCATCCGCCCGTAGTATCATTAAGCAATCCTACTCCTGGGACTATTTCACCCGATAGGTCCTGTGGACCGGCAATGAGGTCATCCGCCTCGCATGGGACTATTTCACCCGCATAGGCCCGGTGGACCCGCAATGAGTACAGACGCCGCACTCGCATCATGGGTAGCAAATCCATGGAATAAGTAGTAACTCGGGGGTTTACCCCGCAAGAATAACATAACCTAGCACAACCGACTGTCATACATAACATAAGCACCACCGGCTTATCATACATAACATAAGCAAGTTAAGAAATCCCCTAACTTCTTATTAGCCTTATTTATATACACTCTCATTTTAGTTTACTTAAGACACTAACATGTCATTATAAAATCCGGGAATTTAACCCAAAGTACTATGTACCTTTATCCTTTTAAAAATGACACTTTCTTGTATAAAATCCCCAAGATACTAACGCCCGTAGTATCAAGGCTTGTCTACTTTTCAAAACAAGTCATTATACCTTTAGAAATACATTTTTAGGCTTCTAAACCAAGTGACCCTTACTTTAAACTTTGAGCAATGGATACCTTTAAATCAAATTGCCATTCTTTATTTCAAGTCATTTATCCTTGTTTACTTTACTAGAATAAACCATTCTTTTAACTTCCCATAAAGTTGTTATAACCAACTTCCTATAAAGCCGTTATACTAACTTTATGCTTTAGAAACTAAGATATCTTTAACCTTTAAAACAAGTGAGTTAATTCTCTAACTCAACCAACTTGGACATTCTTAAAACAAGTCAAGGATATCAAATGAAACTAAATTCATTTAAATCTCGTACGTCTACCGTACTATACATTTACAACTACTCATGCTCAAGAGATAAGAAAGTTCCACATACCTCTTCAGTTCAATCCACTTGCTAAGTCCAATATGCCGTACGTATTATGTCAACCTATAGTGACCATAATACATCTATTAACTTCTAGCTTCAAATGTAGAATATTCTAAGTGTAAAATCACCAAATTCTACGAAAAATCGGACAACACTTCCTTTGTGTCTACGTACTTGTCTACCTTTTTCAAGGCCCGAATTCAATAACCAAACATGCCATATTTAAGGATCAACAATGTAGCTAACAAAAGGGGATTACACGGCTAACAGGACGTGTAAAATTCTGCCCCACAATTGATATCAAACAAGTCCAAAAGACAATGTCATTCTCGGCAATTTGAGGTACAACCACACAAAGTCTTTTCCAATTATTTTTCAATCCAAGTTGTTTAGTATAACATGTTATATAGCCGCAATTGATTATAACAACTACAATCTTCAATTAGATAACATGCGACGATTCTAACTGTCGACCAAATTGTATTTCAATTTCAAATGGCTAACAAGGTCGTTTCGGATTTTGGCTTCCAATATCCATAATACTTATAAATCTCCAATACATATATCCCATGCTTGTTAAAATGTATAACTACAACAATATGTAATCTTATAACACTAAGAGAACAAGATTGTTACCTTGACAAGCCTTAATCCAACTTCAAGATCCGAAGTCGCTCCTTAGCAACTTAGCTCCTATCCTTGACACTCCAATCCGCCACTTAAAGCCCTTAGAAGTTCACAAACAACTTGTCACGACCCGACCACGGGCCCGCGATTGGTGCCCTACCTGGGCACCCTTACAGGTATACATCAGAGATAATCAGCGGAACATACAAAAACTTAACAAGACATAAATGTGACGCCCCGAACCCGGGCCCGTCACTGGTGCCTTACCCCGGGCACCCTAGTGATACAACATCAGAGAAAACCAGCGGAAAATAAAACATGAATCATGAAACAAGAGATATCATAAATAAACAGGCCAACCAAACGGTTACCTTCCAATGATATACATATAACAACTTTTTTCAAAACGAACAGTTTAATCCCTTTTTACAAAACCCTGCACACAAAGGCTGCACTTCTAAGATTTACAACCACTATGGCGGACGGGCCCCGCCATACCACAGAATGTACAAGAACCTACAACTCAGGGAACACATACCAAAAGATAAGCCTCAGAAGGAGCAGACTTCGATATCTTTGAAAGGTGATCCTAGGCGGGATCGACAGCCGATGTACTTCTACTGCGGCATGAACGCGGCCCAAGGAGGTCGGACAACAGTACCAAGTATGTGAAATCAGAAAATCAGAATCGAAATCATAATAGTCTATATAAAGCGGAGACATGTATGATAACCAAACTACGATTCACAACATAAAATCATGCGAAGTCAGTGGAATACATTCGGATGGCGTGAGTTCGAGTGAAATACATTCGGAATGAACCGTAGTCAAGTGAATACATTCGGGTGAACGTAATCAAGTGAAATACATTCGGGTGAACGGTAATCAAGTGAGATACATTCGGATGAGCCGTCAAGTGAAATACATTCGGGTGAGCCGTAATCAAGTGAGATACATTCGGGTGAACCGGTAATCAAGTGAGATACATTCGGATGAACCGGTCGTGAACACGGTACTTGCACAAAAAAGCTATCACACGTAACATGGTCAAGTTTCACAACAGCAATCATAGGCAAGTTTCACACAACTCAAAGTACTTTCATTTTATGCCAAAGTCGGGTTTTTAACCCCAAAGTACTACATCGTTAAGTCCTTTTAAAAGAGATACATTCCTTTTATAAAAGTCACCCGATACAGTAGTATAAAACTAGAGTGATTCACATTATTAAGTAAACGAACACTTTCTTTTTAAACTCAAGTACCAACTTTCTTTTCCTAAAGTTCGGTTTGCCTAATTACAAATGCTCAAGTTTCTCATTTTAGAAAAGGTTTAAGTAGTTCATAGTTTTAATCCTTTAAAACATAATTCTCCTTTAAGCGTTTTGAGAAACATATGTCTTATATGTGAGTAGGTTATTCTTGTTTATAATCAATCTTATTAAGCGACCATGATCTAGAAATGTAATATCATTTTGTCTCATCTTAGTTTCTATGCAGATGGAGGTTTCTACTGGTTTTAATACGATACATCATTATTCAATACATTTTCCTTTATTTACGCTGCAGTTGGTGCTGTCGATACACATTACGATTTCGAAATCAAGAAACATTATCCCTTTAAATAAAACCAAGTACTCATTACTCACGAATGAGGTTTCACACAAACATCCACATTAAAACAAATAAGTTAAGTCTCTTATCTTATAAGATCAAGTCTCTTAACTTCTAATATTAGTAAAACATTCTTAAGCCGTTATACCTAACTTCCCAAAAAGCTAGTATAACTCTTAAGCTTTCAAAACCAAGTAATACTCATTCTTTCAAAGCGATTCATAAATCTTTTGAAATACTTCAAGTTCTTTATTAACACATATCAAGCGATTATTATTCAAATCGGTTACCCTTTTAAAAACCACAAGGTATTTGCTTATCACGTAAAGCTATTATAACGACTTCCCATAAAGCCGTTATAACACTTTATGTTTTAAACCAATCAAATACATTTAGCACATGACGTCACCGTACTACATAGTTCACACATATCATGCTAGAAGAGATAGGAAGAGGTTCACATACCTCGCGGCGATTATCGACAAAAGCAAAACGCTCAAGTACCTCAAACCGTCGGCTACACTCTCGCCAAGATCACTCCACACGTAGTACTACAACCTATAGAGGCCACAAAGCGCCTATTAATATCTTTAGACACAAGTTCCATATTTCTACGTAAAATTCGAAGACTCTCCCGCAACAGCGTTAATCTCCTCTCATCGAGGCGGCTATCAAGCCAACCGGGGTTATACATCTAACCCTAACGGTACAATTCTACTCCACGTACTACTACACAAGTCTCGTAATACATCCTATGTAATTCTGATTCGGTTCTCTTATTTAAATTTAGGCTTAAGTCGCGAGACATTGCAGTAAGTATTATTCAGCTTAAGTCAAAAGACATTGCCGACTACTACGTTGATTCTTTATATAGTATACTTCAACTATATATTCAACAATATGTAATTTCCAATTACAATAGAGGACAAGATATTTACCTCGATAAGCCCAAAATTATCCTAGTTTAAAGTCGCTCTGAGCAAGGTTTAGCTCGAACTCCGATGCTCCAACCCGCTCCAAACTACCCTTAGAAGTTCTAACCAACTTCTACTTACAACTTCAACAACGGTGAAGATTTCCTTAGGGTTTCGTTTTAGTGATCGAGGGAAAGTATAACGGTATTTTACGGCTTGTATACGTGTAACCTTGGGAATACTACAAGGTATTTGGGCCAAGGTATTTGGACATTACAACAATACTAGGAGAGTATTTCTACACCACAAAGGGGTATTATACGAAAGCAACTAGGCAGTGGGGTACCTCACGGCAAAACACCACAAAGGGAGGGGGTGGCTCGCCATGGCTCTCAAAGGGGGGGTGTGGTGGGCGAACTACACAAGGGAGGGAGGAAGAGAACTTCAAGACTTAGGAAGATTTTGGATGAAGAAGTCTTCCAAAGGTGGGTATTTATAGGTCAAGCAAAGGCCAACCAATGGCCAAGATGCATCCAAGTGTATAGCAAGTGTAGGCTAGATTTCCACCATGTGTACCTTATCCATCTACCACACAACTTGCACAAAAAAATCATACCAACTAATGCGAACTTTTGCGGCCACCATTACCGCCAACTCAAGGCCAATGTGTGGGTGCCACATGGCCCCCTCCCGTTGGTCCAAAATGTTCGTCTCTCGGAAAATTCCGCAAAAATTAAAAATGACATAGCGGAAATTCCCTACGAAAGCGTGAAAACGTTTCGTCGAAAAACGACTCTAGCAGTGTTGTGAACAAATAAATTCGCCAAGCCTAATCCTCAAATTCGAATTTTCTACGTCGTCCCACGCACATACTGAAATACGGGTATAACATTCTCCTCCTTAGAAACATTCGTCGAATGTTCCTTCTCAAGGCGGATAAGGGCGAAGTTCTTCTAACAAGTTTCCACCGCCACACATGGCCACAAACATAACACACGTACTTTCCTAAGGCCATTCCGCCTTCACGACCGCTACGGTCGAACATATCCACGAACTCATACGATGGTTACCAAAACTTAGGCCTAGTACCCTCGTGACCCTACCACCTGGCGGGACCACCCAGAGCTGACCCCACCTCGAAACAGGCTGCGGGTTGGCCCGCAACATGGCCCCAACCCGTCCCACTGTCGCGCCAACTCTTGTTCCTCGACACGGAACAATCTTGCTAAATCACATCATGAAAGATACCACTTTCATTTATCCAACCCAGGGACTTATCACACAATACTTTCTAGGCAATAAATGCACTCTGACAAGGATCACTCGCAAAATCTTGTACCAAGGCGGCTTACATCTAAGGTCTCAATCGTAATATTCTAAGGTTCATCATTCCTCACTTTGAGCTTACCCTTTTTCCCCAACCAGGTTCCTAAATCACATTTTAGCACAAAGCTATCCGAACATAACACCTAACACATTAACATAACATCAAAACATACAAGCCTCAGAGGGTTAAGGATATACACAGGCTACCGCTCCACTCTAATCGTAAGTCCGCCTGCAGGCGCATAATCGAAGGCGATGAACCCGCCATCGATCCGCAGTCGCGCTGCGCCGCTGCATTCTCCTATAAGCACGCCTCTTGTCACATGGCCTCGACGACCGCAGTGAAGCAAGCACCGATAAAAGACGACATTCCCGGGATGATGTTTGCCACATCGCACAATCGAGGGGCGTGAATCCGTTGGCTAGAACCCATGTATATCGCGGAACCGGAAGCCACGAGCTCGACCAGCCCCGAATACCCCGAACGTCCCGACGATTGTGGGGACCACTGCATCTTGGTGGAGGTACATAACTAGCCGCCTTGAGGCGGTCCGCCTTGAAAGTTACCAAAGGACCTGCCGCCCCGCCTCTTCTGGCGACCTCGGCCATTCCGTCGATCTCTCCGTGCCTCACATCCTAGTGCATGAGCTGCATGCGGGCAATGTCCATGCCGGTGAAGGGCTACACCAACAAGCCTCGCTAAGTACTCATCGGCCCGGTGGCGTAGCGGTGTACTGGTCCTCCATATCGCTACTCTGCGGGGACATACCGAGCTAATGAGTCGAACTCACATTGTACTCTCTAACCGCCCGCCCGCCCCGCCTCGATGTCAAAAATCTGCCCGAGCCTCTCATCTGTGGGGGCAAGAAATGTGCAAGAAAAGCCCTTGAGAACTCGTCCCATACTACTGAGGTGCATGCTCTTCCCGGACAACTCCCACGAATCAAACGATCAATCGCAGATCACGCGGTGATGCGAACCTAATACCACCGACTACGCTTTGAGGCTCGATCACTCTCATGATCCGTGGTATCGGATAAACTCACGAGGGTCGCCTCGCCTCTCGATCCATAGAACATCAAGTGGGCTACAACTCGAGAAAGTCACGTAGCCTCAAACCGTCGCTCGGGGTGAACTACGGTGCTATCGGGCTGGAATCTGCGGCCGATCCTCATATCTCGCCACGACCGGCGATCGAACCATCTCCTTGTACCCCATCTCATCTCGCTCCGGTGGGGTGAGGCTCAGTATCAGAGTCTCGCAGCCCATGCCGCCGCTCTAAACTCGCTGCTTTGGCGGCGTCACGAAACCCGTCGGCCGCTGTCTCGGTCTTGGCCAGGGCTGCGCCTGCATTTCTCTGTATCTAGCAACAGCTCCTCGATCGCCTTGCCTATCCGGGCTCAAGGTTTTACGCGAGGCATAATCGTAAAGGAAAGAAATACGTCGGAGGGTCCAATTTATCACACGGCTCAAGGCACGATCTCGGAATGAGAAGAATGGAAACCAATCCTAAATGTCCTATAGCCTCGATTATAGATGTGGTGCACAACACACCGATAATCAAGACTCTACTCAGATGCAGTAGACACTTTCCGAGGATTAAGCGCTCGATACCACTTTTGTCACTTTGTCGCGAGCCTTGCTCGGCGGCCCAACAAATGGTGCTTCATGCGATCCACGAGGTTTGGACCTTCTCGGGCGTGCCATACGGAGAGCCACGGTTGTGCATGTTCGTGGTAGAGCTCGGCCTCTTTATACGCTCGGCCAGAAGGAGGTCGATCTAACAGTACAGTATGTGAAGCGTAAAATATCAGAATCAAATCATAATAGTCTATATAAAGCAGAGACATGTATGATAACCAAACTACGATTCACAACATAAAGCGATCATGCCAAGTCGAGTGGAATACATTCGGATGGCGGTAGTTCGAGTGAAATACATTCGGAATGAACGTAGTCAAGTGAAATACATTCGGTGAACCGGTAATCAAGTGAAATACATTCCCGGGTGAACCGGTAATCAAGTGAGATACATTCCCGGATGAACCGGTCGTCAAGTGAAATACATTCCCGGGTGAACCGGTAATCAAGTGAGATACATTCCCGGGTGAACCGGTAATCAAGTGAGATACATTCCCGGATGAACCGGTCGTCAAGTGAACACGGTACTTGCACAAAAAAAAGCTATCACACGTAACATGGTCAAGTTTCACAACAGCAATCATAGGCAAGTTTCACACAACTCAAAGTACTTTCATTTTATGCCAAAGTCCGGGTTTTTAACCCCAAAGTACTACATACGTTAAGTCCTTTTAAAAGAGATACATTCCTTTTATAAAAGTCACCCGATACCCGTAGTATAAAACTAGAGTGATTCACATTATTAAGTAAACCAGAACACTTTCTTTTTAAACTCAAGTACCAACTTTCTTTTCCTAAAGTTCCGGTTTGCCTAATTACAAATGCTCAAGTTTCTCATTTTAGAAAAGGTTTCGTAGTTCATAGTTTTAATCCTTTAAAACATAATTCTCCTTTAAACGTTTTGAGAAACATATGTCTTATATGTGAGTAGGTTATTCTTGTTTATAATCAATCTTATTAAGCAGCCATGATCTAGGAAATGTAATATCATTTTGTCTCATCTTAGCTTCTATGCAGATGGAGGTTTCTACTGGTTTTAATACGATACATCATTATTCAATACATTTTCCTTTATTTACGCTGCAGTGGTCTGTCGATACACATTCTGATTTCCGAAATCAAGAAACATTATCCCTTTAAATAAAACCAAGTACTCATTACTCACGAATGAGGTTTCACACAAACATCCACATTAAAACAAATAAGTTAAGTCTCTTATCTTATAAGATCAAGTCTCTTAACTTCTAATATTAGTAAAACATTCTTAAGCGTTATACCTAACTTCCCAAAAGCTAGTATAACTCTTAAGCTTTCAAAACCAAGTAATACTCATTCTTTCAAAGCGATTCATAAATCTTTTGAAATACTTCAAGTTCTTTATTAACACATATCAAGCCGTTATTATTCAAATCGGTTACCACTTTTAAAAACCACAAGGTATTTGCTTATCCACATAAAGCTATTATAACGACTTCCATAAAGCCGTTATAACACTTTATGTTTTAAACCAATCAAATACATTTAGCACATGACGCGTCACCGTACTACATAGTTCACACATATCATGCTAGAAGAGATAGGAAGAGGTTCACATACCTCGCGGCGATTATCGACAAAAAGCAAAAGCGCTCCAAGTACCTCAAACCGTCGGCTACACTCTCGATCAGCGGATCACTCCACACGTAGTACTACAACCTATAGAGGCCCTGGCGCCTATTAATATCTTTAGACACAAGTTCCATATTTCTACAGAAAATTCGGCACCTCCCATAAGCGTTAATCTCTCTCTCTATCGAGGCCTATCAAGCCAACGAGGGGGTTATACATCTAACCCTAACGGTACAATTCTACTCCACGGTACTACTACACAAGTCTCTTTATGTCTGATCCTATGTAATTACATTTCAGTTCTCTTATTTAAATTCAGGCTTAAGTCGCAAGACATTGCCGTAAGTATTA
The DNA here is from genome assembly GCA_029844215.1 of Przewalskia tangutica. NCBI lineage: Eukaryota > Viridiplantae > Streptophyta > Magnoliopsida > Solanales > Solanaceae > Przewalskia > Przewalskia tangutica. The sequence goes on along the minus strand of CM056722.1, from coordinate 64,638,183 downwards.
TTCAGGCTTAAGTCAAAAGACATTGCCGACTACTACGTTCAGTTCTTTATATAGTATACTTCAACTATATATTCAACAATATGTAATTTCCAATTACAATAGAGGACAAGATATTTACCTCGATAAGCCCAAAATTATCCTAGTTTAAAGTCGCTCTGAGCAAGGTTTAGCTCGACTCGTGCGCTCCACCGCTCCTAAACTACCCTTAGAAGTTCTAACCAACTTCTACTTACAACTTCAACAACGGGTGAAGATTTCCTTAGGGTTTCGTTTTAGTGGTGAGGAAAGTATAACGGTATTTTACGGGCTTGTATCGTGTAACCTTGGGAATACTACAAGGTATTTGGGCCAAGGTATTTGGACATTACAACAATACTAGGAGAGTATTTCTACACCACAAAGGGGGGTATTATACGAAAGCAACTAGGCTAGGGGGGGGGGGGGTACCAAACGGCAAAAAACCCCAAAGGGGAGGGGTGGCTCTCGGCGAGGGCTCTCAAAGGGGAGGGGGTGTGGTGGACGAACTACACAAGGGAGGGAGGAAGAGAACTTCAAGACTTAGGAAGATTTTTGGATGAAGAAGTCTTCCAAAGGGTGGGGTATTTATAGGTCAAGCAAAGGCCAACCAATGGCCAAGATGCATCCAAGTGTATAGCAAGTGTAGGGCTAGATTTCCACCATGTGTACCTTATCCATCTACCACACAACTTGCACAAAATATCCTACCAACTAAAGCTCTCTTTTTCGTCCACCATTACGCCACTCGAGGCGATGTGAGGTGACACATGTCACCCTCCCGTTGGTCCAAAATGTTCGTCTCTCGGAAAATTCCATAAAAATTAAAAATGACATAGCGGAAATTCCTACGAAAATTGTGAAAACGTTTCGTCGAAAAACGACTCTAACCGGGTGTTGTGAACAAATAAATTCGGCCAAGCCTAATCCTCAAATTCGAATTTTCTACGTACGTCCTTACGTACATACTCGGGAAATACGGGGTATAACAATAAATAACAGGCTAGCCGATATGGACACCTTCCAAAAATATACACGTAAACCAAAAAGCAGTTATCTCTTTTTTTTCTTTACACAACCCAATCCACAAGATATGACTACAGACCTCTAAGAATTTTTGACATAACAACTGTGACGGGACAGGGCCCCGCCATACCCCTGAATGTACATAAATCTATAACCTCAGGGAACTGTACCAAAATACAAAGCCTCCGAAATAATGGAGCTTTCCAACCAGCTGAACAGTGATCCTAAGAATGAGGATCAACAAGCTATGTACCTCAACCTGCGGCATGAGCGGCCCCAGAAGGGTCGACAAAATATATACCAAGTATGTGAAACTGAAAATACTGTAATGAAATCATAACAGTCTATAATAAAGCTGAAGACATGTATGATAACCAAAATAACAGTAAATTGTGCCTTGCCGAAGTGAAAGTAATGAAAGTCAGTTTTACCTTGTACAGACTATTTCAACACATGAACAATAGTCATACCAGGGATATGGACACAAGCCCTCAAATATCATCACACAATCCAGTAAAGGTCTCAAGCCCACAAATATCAAAGCGTGCCCGTGGAATCCCCCATCACTGCCGACAGCTGTAAGTGTAAAATATAACCATGTGACGCGCTCGTGGCATCCTACCTCACTGTCGGCGTACACACATACAATACATATATATATATATCCCTTTCCCGTGGAATCCCATCATGACAAGCGGTAGTAAGTGTAAAATATAAACATGTGACGCGCCCGTGGCATCCTACCTCACTGTCGGCGTACACACATATGAAATATATATATATATCTCATGCCCGTGGAATCCCTCATCTCGTGTACATGACTTCATGGAGAGCTAATCCATGGGGTAATAATCGTTTATAACATGCCCGTGGAATCCCTCATCTCGGGTACATGTCTTCATGGGGAGCTAGTCTATGGAGTAATAATCGTATATAACATGCCCGTGGAATCCCTCATCTCGGTACATGTCTTCGTGGGAGCTACTCGTGGAGTAATAATCATATATAACATGGTCGCGTGCCGGAATCCTCATCGTATAAGCATGGCCATGGGGTAATAAAACAAATCCGGGAATCTAACCCGCCTCCTGGTTGCATGCCCCGGAATCCCACATCGTATAAGCATGTACAAGGAGTAATAAAAACAATCCGGGAATCTAACCCGCGTCACGGTCCCATGCCGGAATCCCATCGTATAAGCATGTCCAAGGATCAATCACAATGGAAGCATACGTGGAAGCCTCGTCACCGCTTGTCGACGCGTCAAGTAAATTCACAACAAGACGATCGGCCCTCCAACTGAGAGTCACGGCAGCATAAACATATAATACTTGCACTCAAGGCTATCACAAGCAAGCGTAGGCAAGTTCATAAAATCTTTAGACTTTCATTTTATATACTCAAGGCACTTTTCGTTTCACATAAAAATCGAATTTAACCCAAAGTACTAAGTACTTACATTCTTTTCAAAGACTCCTTTTCATATAAAACCCCAAGATACTAACACCCGTAGCATCAAGGCATGTCTATTTTTCAAACAAGTCACTACATTTTTAGAAATACATTTCTAGGCTTCTAAATCAAGTGACCCTTACTTAGAACTTTAAGCAATTGATCTAGTTAAATCAAATTGCCCTTCTTCATTCAAGTCATTTATCCTTATTTACATCACTAGAGTAAACCATTCTTTCATCTTTCCATAAATCTATTATAACCAACTTCCCATAAAGTCGTTATACTAACTTTATGCTTTAGACACTTACATTCTTCTTGTTTTTATAACCAAGAGACTTATACTTTCAAATCAAGTTACATAACTTTCAAAATACTTCAAGTCTCTTAACTTTAGAAATCAAGTTTCTTAACTTAGAATATCAAGTCTCTTTAACTTAGAATTTCAAGTCTCTTAACTTTAAAAATAAAGTCTCTTAACCTTATAAGAATTCAAGGTTCATGATCTTAAAACTTCATAACGTAAACTCTTTACTATTAAGTAACATATACTTTTACGTTGTGAATAGGTTATACTTATTTATAACGATCTTATTAAAGCAGCCATGATCTAGAAAATGTAATACAATTTTGTCTTATCTTAGTTTCTATGCAGATGGAGAATTCTACTCATTTTAATATAATTTATTGTCGATACATTTTCGTTTATTAACGCTGATGGCTTGTTCGATACTTATTCTCATTCGTGCGATAAATTAGCAAAGTCAACTCGACTCGAATACTTCTAATGACTCTTACCAACATCCCCATAAGACTTGGTAAGAACTTAGGATAACTTAGACATAACTTTCACATAGAGTAAATCAACATACATACCTCTTAACTTCTAAGAGTAAAAGGAATCATGAAATAACACCACATGAATATTTCATACATAGAATCATGCCCAAAAGGAGGAAGAGGTTCACATACCTCGCGACGATTATCGACAAGTAGCAAAATGCTCCAAAGTACTTCAACCTTGATAGCTATTCCATCCTTTAAGTAGAATACGCTACTCGTAGTACTTCAACCTATATTAATCATAACATGTCTATCAACTCCTCACTTCTTTTAACGTAGAATCATACTAAGTGTAAGGTCTCTTATTCTACGGAAAATCGGGCATCGCTTCCTTTGTTTCTACGTACTTTTTCACCTTTTTCAAGGACCAAAAATCAATAACCAAACGCCACATTTAAGGCCCAACAATTCAGCAAATACAAAAGGGATTACACGCCTAATAGGACGTGTAAAATTCTGCCCCACAATCAATATAAAACTGTCCATTCCTTAAGGCACATTCTCGGCAATAACACTATCCATAACAATATCAATTCTCTTTCAATTTCCTTTTTCAATCCAAGTTGTTATTTTAACATGTTATATACATAATAACAATTACAACAACTATAAATCCTTTCTTCCTTAACATGCAACGATTGTAACTACCGTCCCAATTGATTACAACATTAATGGCTAACTTGTCCATTTTTCGGTTTTAACATGTCGACATGATTCAAATCTTTTCAAACTTCAATATATATACAACATGCTCATTTCTTAACTACTATAACATGTAATCTTTAATTACATTAAGAAGATGAAGATTTTACCTCAATAAGCCCTAATAATGTCCAAGCGTAAAAGTCGATCCTTAGAAACTTTTAGCTCCTCTTCTTATGTTCCAATCCGCTCCAAGCACTCCTTAGAAGCTCATGAAGAACTCCTCTTCAAGTTCCATCTTCAAAGTTGAAGAACACCTTAGGGTTTCGCCTTGCGACTAACGTAAAAACGTCATTTTTCTGAGATCTTTCTATTGAGATATCCTTACAATACCCCTATGAACCTTAGGTTAAAGTCTTGTGAATAATGAACCACAAACTAAAATTTTTGTGTGGAAAAATGGCACAAAGCCGAGAGCAATCCTCACTAGCACAAGTGTTCTCTAATTTTTCTAAGTGTTGAATACAAGTCTTGCTACTAGTGTAGTATATATAACACAATGGAGGGTCTAGATTAACACATATGGGTGGCTTGGATGAGTTTCATTTAATATCTAGTCAAGTGGGCTCATTGACTTAGTCAATTATCTCAAGCTTGTAATCCACTTGACTACTAACCTTGGTCACTTGACCACTTAACCTAGGTCCAAATCATCCAAGACCATGTGTGGGGGGGGGGGGTGACACGTGTCGGCCTCCCATTCATCCATAAAATTTCGTAACCCTCGTGGGCCCCACAAAACGTAAAATTTCTCGGGTGGGCCCTACGTGACCAAATCCGTAAAATACATTTCCACAATAATAATAAATTCTATACTCCTCAAATAATGCATTTTGAGAATCTAATTCCCATCAACGAACATTTTTCCCTTCCGACGTTCGGAAGATTTTCCGTCGGAAAAATAATTCTTTCTTTCGTACCAATTTTCAAGTCTTGCACTCTCGCGTCTATTCTCTTATTCATATCCTAGAATTACGGGGTGTAACACAACTTTCCTTCAATTTCCAATCCAAACCTATGAAAGCGACTTAGGTTTTCACCTTCCGACTAATGTAAGCGACACTTTTAGGGATCTTTCTATTGTTATACCCTTACAATACCCTTAGGAACCTTGGTTTAAAGTATTGTGAATTGTGGACAACAAACGAAAATTTTTCTCCTTCAAAGTGACCCTAACCCGAGAGCTTCTTCAACAAGAACAAGATTTCTCTAAATTTTACTAAGTGTGGGAAACTTGTCTTGCTACTAGTGTGATTATATAACAACATGGAGGGTCTAGATTAGAACAAATGTGTGGCTTGGATGCATTTCATTTAAAAGATCTAGTCAAGTGGCTCTTTGACTTAGTCAAATATATCAAGCTCTAGCTTGCAAGACTTGTTCATCTTTGCTTTGGTCAAATGACATTTCTACCCTTGGTCCATTCGACCAAGACCATCCAAGGAGGGGTGACACGTGTCACCCTCCCATTCGTCGCAATATTTCGCTTCCCGACATTTCCATAATTCCGATAAATTTTACTAGCCTCAAATCTTATAGCCCTGATTTCTTACGTACGTTCTTATATACATGTCCTGGGATTACAGGGTGTAACAGAAATAGTCCCATGCGGGTGAAATAGTCCTATGTGAGGAAATTACCTCATGCGGGTCCACATGACCTATGCGGGTGAAATAGTCCCAGGAGTAGGATTGCATAATGATACGGCGCGGGTGGCCCTAGCTTGATCATAAGCTTCCTAGTTTAAAGCGGTAAAGTTTACTCTACTTTTTAAAAAGGCACAGTGTATTGATATTTGAGTATTGTACTTTTTACATGCCGTTAGTGATGTTGTATTCCACGGGCATGCTTATCTGATGATGGTGGTATATTATACTTGTTACATCTTGTGGTGATGTTGTATTCCACGAGCGTCTTACGTGATATTATATCTTGAGGCGGATGTCACGATTTTGACATGGCTTTCGTATGTGAAAGTGATGCGGTGTTATAGTAGTATAGTGATACAAGGTACAATTAGCTCGATTGTTATATGACACGGTAGGATCGATATTTGATTTTCATACTTGCCACGTCATTCTTTTGTACGATTATGATCTTGTTTCTTATCGTATTTTCGTTCCATACTTGGTACTGTTATCGACCCGCCCGAAGTTGCATTCATGTCCGCATGTCTAGGTACTCGATTGTGGATCCGCGAGCTTAGGATCTGGTTGGCATTTTGAGATGGCTCGATATTAGGAGCTTGTCATTATGACTAGGTATATTCGAGTGTACGGCGGTCTTGTCGTCACGATTCTTGTCCAAATTCTTAAGTGCGTATTCATATGTGGCTGGGTAGCTAGAGTTGTATTTACATTGTTGAACAGTGTAGACCCTTTCAGGTGATTTTTATTATGGCAGCCTTATCGGCTATGCCTATGTTTAAAGAAAAAAAATGAGTGTTATTTATCTTTCGCAGTTTATTATGTTATATGAATATAAGGGTGCCTAGGTAGGGCACCAGTCGCGGGCCCGGGGTTCGGGGCGTGATAGAGTGGTATCAGAGCAGTTAGTCCTCGGAATGTCTACAGACCGTGTATAGTAGAGTCTTGTTTATCGGTGTGTTGTGCACCACATCTATAAACAGGAGGCTATAGTACATTTAGGATTGATTTCCCTTCTTCTCACTCTGAGATCGTGCAATAGAGTTGTGTTGTTAGGGTAGTCTCTCCCTAACGTATTATTTTGATTGCAGCTATGAGAAAAGCAACAGTGACCTAGAAAGGATATTATGGATTGCGTATACAGGTTGGTAAAAATTATCGTATAGATGGTATTATGATGATGTATATCTGTACGAGCGTATTTACTTGGGTTCATATGTGTGTTTCCTAGAATGACTATCAGTTACCATGAGTTGGTGAAGTCTTGATAAATACTTGAAAGGTGTGAAACAGTTTATTGAATCCACACCTAGGTTTTATATATGTACTGACTTGGAATAGTCAGAAGGTAATGAACGGTCTAAGATTGTGATAGACTCTTAAAAGAGATCATGTTTAATTGATTTGAGAGCATACCATGTTGTTAGATTAAGCTGTGTTGTACGCTTAACTGATTATGTGAATAGTAATGGTATGGAGTAATTAGAGTTGTTATGAGTAAGACAACATGATTATGAGATATTAAGAAGTTACATTTTCCGTATGTGGGGACTGATAATGTAGGCTTGGGGCATAGAAAAATTGTGAACCTTAGAATATTGATAACCGCTGAGACCTTAGATGTATAAGGCCTTCTCGGGTAGTAAGATTTATTTCAGACAAAGAGTGAGAATTAAGTGCGATAATGGGTCGGGTTGTGGGCTGATTACGGGCCAACCCGTAGCTTGGAATGGAGTGTGGTCAGTTGGAGATGGTCCCGCTATGTGATAGGGTAACAAGGGTGCAAGGTCCAAGTCTAGTCAATCGTTGTACGAGTTCGTGGACGCGTTCCACCAGAACCGGGTCGCGAGAGCCGAAAATGGCCTTAAATCGGTGGATGTAGTAACTCCAAGGATTGGAAAACAGAAGCGACATGCGAGATTATGTACGTATACTAGAATAATTTTGGAAGTACGAGAAATGCGACAAGTAAGAAAATAAGCGAACAAGTGTTAAAAGAATTGAAGTGTTTATAATTATGACTAATGAATGTACGAAAGGAGAATTCTTTTAGGCTATAAATGGGAGTTAATAGTGGTGATACTCACCTTAGATTTGATTCCTCGTTTGGCTTTAACTTACGTATATGCATGTGTGATATATTGTGGCCATATGTGACATAATTGGTTTCGTAAGTATAGTAGTGAAGACTATACCGGTGCATGTATGGTTGGAGACTTAGAAGGAACATTCGGGATGAATGTTTCTAAGGGGGGGAGAATGTTACACCTCATATTTCCATAGCTACTAAGTGAGAACATGATTATAGAATTAAGATTGGAATGTCGAAAGGAAAGGATTTTTACATTTCCTTATACAGAAAATTTTCGAGATTAATATGACGACAAGAATTAATTCTAGTAATTGAATTCTTTCCAATAGAAGTATGAACTAAGTGTTAAATTATTAAGTCTTGGTGTTGTATGGTATAGGGCCATCAAAATTGTTGAGAAAAGTTGGCTAAGGGTGAGATATTATTTTTGTGAAGAGAATTCTTGACCAATAGGAGGAGAGCAAGTGCCCTCTCCACTTGTCTTGCAAAGACTCCACCTTAGTATATATAGATAAGTCTTGAAGACTTGGAACATAAGACCTTCATCCATACAAAACCTCATCTATACTTAACCTAGATATTTCGAAATCACCATAGCCAACAAGAACAAGATCAAAATATTTTCTTTCCAAGATTAAGTACCCTTAACCCCTAAATCTAGGTTGGGCCGAAAATAGAATGAAACCCTAGGGGTTTTCCGTCGACTTTTAGGAAGCGAAACGTGAATATAAGTTGCTCCTAAGGTTGTAGGGGATACATATATGTGATTGGAACTTGAAGAAGTGGAGCGAAACGAAAATTGCGGACCAATAAAGACCGGACTGTTTTGGGGCATTTTTGGGCAAAAAAAGAGGTAAAAGTCCTTCTTCTTTTAAAGTAATTGGATATTACTTATTGCTATAATGTATGAATGAACTTGTGTTAAAAAGAATGAAGAATAAAAAGCGTTTGAGCCATTTTTGGGGCTAAAACCGATCTGCCACAGATTTGGTGTAAATGGAATTCGTTGGTTATTGTCGTTGTTATCTTCACCTATTGCATGTTATAATGGATTAATATTGTTTTTAATAAGTTGTTATAACTTATGTAGAAGTTTTGGAACTCGAATTGGAATAAAAAGGATTAAGGAAAGAGTTATCGAATTTTAGTTGTGGGCCGTAGAATCTATAAAAATGTTACACCCCGGAGTTCCAGGGTATGTATGTGGTTACGTACGTACGAGAATACGACATTAATATTGGAAAGGAAGAAAGATTTGATTTTTCCGACGGAAAATTTTCCGGTTTTTGTGAAGGAAAAGGTTCGTAAATGGGAATTGGATTCCCAGATTTGGTATTTGGACTTCTTGGAATATTAGAGAATTATGGATTTTATTTGCCGGAATTGGTCACGTGGGGCCCACGGGAGAAATTTACGGTTTTGTGGGGCCCACATTATTTTCGAGATTTTGACCGATTATGGATATTTCGGAAGATGAAATATTTTGGACCAATAGGAGGGTGACACGTGTCACCCCCATGTGGCCTTGTTGGCTGAAATTGAGTGCCAAGTGGCCAAGACAAGTGGCCAAGTCTTGCAAGATATTTTGTGTGGACAAGTGGCTTGTGGGACCCACACACACTTATCCCCAATCTCAACCACACACTTGTTTTAATCCTAGCCCTTGGTTGTCTTATATATATCCAACCCTTGTTGATGAAATCTTCCACACTTAGAACATTTCAAGACTTGAAATCCTCCCTCTTTCTCCCTTAGCTCTCGGCCAAGCCATGATTTCTTGAGCAAGATTTGTCCAATAATTCTTAAACTTTTAAGTGTTCTTCCTTAAGGTGTTAGGAAGATTGTGAACCAAGAGTTAGACAAGATTTCACACCCCTAGCCCTAAAACCTTGCCTTGGCCGAAATTTGCCATATTTGGAACCTAAGTGTTCTTCACTTTTTGGAGTTGGATCTTGAAGAGAATTTGGTTAGGAGCTTCTAAGGGTTTCTTGTAGTAGATTGGAACGTAAGGATTTGGAGCTAAACTTGCTAAGGAGCGACTTTAAGTTCTTGGATAATTTTGGGCTTTTTGAGGTAATGAACTTTGTCCTCTTTGTGAAGTTGGATATTATATATGTTGGAAGTATATAAATGAGTATTTAATATGTGGAATGAAGCTTGGAAAGATTTGGATCTTGTTAGGTTGCTAAAATGGAGAAATTGGCATGTTAGCCATTAAAATGGTAAAAACGTATCTATTACCTGTTGACAGTTAATAACAAAGTAATTATAACTTATATAAAGATTGGAATATAAGTTGGAAGATTAATGAAGTAATTCCGGCATGCTAGCCAAAAATTGGATAAGTTTGATTGTAGTAGTTGGCCAAGAACACCAACTAATGGACTGTATTTACATTGGACTTTATTTACATTGGACTGTATTTACTTTGGACTATATTTACATTGGACTGTATTTACTTTGGGTATTTACATTGATCTTTACTTTGGACTATGGACTTGTTTCCATTTCGGTTTTGATTGTTTAAAGGGGAAAAATTTTATACGTCCGTTTAGGCGTGTAATCCCCTTCTTTAGTTGTTGAATTGTTGCGCCTTAAATGTGGCATGTTGGTTATTGTTTTCGGGCCTTGAAAAAGGTGGAAAAGTACGTAAAAACGGGGGAAGTGCTGCCCGATTTCCGTAGAATAAGAGACCCTATACTTAGAATATTTTACGTTTGAAGCTAGAAGTTAATAGACATATTATGGCCATTTTAGGGTTGAAGTACTACGTATAGCGTATTATACTTAAGGGATGGAATAGCTATCAAGGCTGAAGTACTTGGAGCATTTTCCTACTTGTCGATAATCGTCGCGAGGTATGTAAACCTCTTCCTCCTTTTGGGCATGATTCTATGTATGAAATATACATGTGGTGTTATTTCATGATTCCTTCTACTCTTAGAAGTTAAGAGGTATGTATGTTGTTTTACTCTATGTGAAAATTATCCTAAGTTCTTACCAAGTCTTATGGGGGATGTTGGTAAGAGTCGTTAGGAAGTATTTGGAGTCGAGTTGACTTTGCTAATTTACTGCACGAATGAGAATAAGTATCGAACAAGCCATTGCAACGTTAATAAAAGGAAATGTATCGGCAATCAATTAAATTAAAATGAGTAGAATTTTCCATCTGCATTGAAGCTAAGATAAGACAAAATTGTATTACATTTTCTAGATCATGGCTGCTTTAATAAGATCGTTATAAACAAGTATTGATTTCTTGATTTCCAAAGTAAGAAACTTGATTTCTAAAAGTTAAGAGACTTGATTTCTAAAAGTTAAGAGACTTGATTTCTAAAAGTTAAGAGACTTGATTTTGAAAGTTAAGAAACTTGATCTTGAAAGATAAGAGACTTGATCTTGAAAGATAAGAGACTTGAAAGATAGGAGAAGTGTTTTGTTTAAAAAGGGAAGGCACGGTATTGTCTTGATTTGTTTAAAGGGATGGTTGATTTCACACCGAGTCCCAGGGATGGGCCGGGACATGTACACCTTATGATTTCACACCGAGTCCCAGGGATGGGCCGGGACATCTACACCTTACGATTTCACACCGAGTCCCAGGGATGGGCCGGTACAAGCACACCATACGATTTCACACCGAGTCGAGGATGGGCGGGACATGTACACCTACGATTTCACACCCAGCCCTGTGGGGATGGGCGGACATGTACACTTACGATTTCACACCGAGTCGTGGATGGGCGAGACATGTACACCTTACGATTTCACACCGAGTCGAGGATGGGCCGGGACATGTACACCTTACGATTTCACACAGAGTCCCAGGGATGGGCCGGGACATCTACACCTTACTATTTCACACCGAGTCCCAGGGATGGGCCGGGACATGTACACCGTACGATTTCACACCAAGTCCCAGCAAGGGCCGGGACATGTTATACGTGTTATCGACGGATACGATTTCACACCGAGTCCCGAGAATGGGTCGGGACATGTTATACGTGTTATTCTATTAATATTACTTTACACTGAGTCCCATGGATGGGCCGGAACATGTACACTTTATGACTTTACACCGATTCCCAGAAAGGGGGCCGGGACATGTTACACATCTTATGATTCTTGTTAAAGGAAAATGGGGCACGATTGAGTTTCACTACGAAAAAAGCGGTAAAAGACTTGATCTTCTTTGGTGTTTATTGTTTCTAAAAAGGGCTCAGATATCGTATTTTGGTTATCATGCATGTCTCATGTTTTTATAAGTCGCCATGATTTCATTCTGATTTCGATTCATATACTTGGTACTGTTATCGACCTCCTTGGGCTGCGTTAACGCCGCAGAGGTACACCGTTGCGATCCTCGCTCATAGGGTCACAATTCGCAATTTGGGAAGCTCGTTTCTCGGAGGCTTATCTTTTGGTATAGCCTCCTGTCATTGTAGGTACTTGTACATTCAGGGGTATGGCGGGGCCCTGTCCCGTCATAGTTGTTGTTACACTCTTAGATGTCTGTAGTACTGTTGTGCGTAGGGTTTGTAAAGGATAACTATTCGGGGTTTATTTATATATATATATATATGTCGAAAGGCGACTTTTTGGTCAGCCTGTTTCTTGTATCACTGTTTATTTTCATGAGTTTTATTTCCGCTGATTATCTCTGATGTATTATCACTAAGGTGCCCGGGGTAAGGCACCAGTAGCGGGCCCGAGGTCGGGTCGTGACAAAAGTGGTATCAGAGCAGTTAGTTCTCAGAAAGTGTCTACAGACCGTATCTAGTAGAGTCTTGATTATCGGCGTGTTGTGCACCACACCTATAATCAGGAGGCTGCAGGATATTTAGGATTAATTTCCATTCTTATCACTCTGAGATCGTGCCTTAGAGCTGTGTTATAAGTTGGACTCCCTCTGACGTATTCTTATGTACCAGTTATGCCTCTACGCAAGGCAATCAGGGACCAGAAGGGCAAGGCAGCAGAGGGAGCTGCGAGTAGAACACAGAGGGTTGCGAGGGCACAGGCCCAGTCATTACCTGAGGTGGTACTTCAGATGGGGAGTTCTGCGACGCCGCCAGCCCCAAGAAAGTTTAGCGTAGCGGCAGCAATTTCTACTGAGGCCATGATATCTGAGCCTCCAGTTCCACGGCCAGGAGCCGAGGATATGGGCTACAAGGAGATGGCCCAGTTACTAGCTAGGATCGTGGCAAGATATGAGGACAGACGGGAGCCGGTGGTTTTGGCAGTACCAGTGGTTCACCCTAGACCCGATAGTTTGAGACTTCGGGATTTCTTGAGTTGCAATCCACCAGAGTTCCATGGATCGAGAGCTGAGGATGATCCTCAGGAGTTTATTCGACAGTTGCAGCGAATCATGAAAGTGATCAAGGCCTCAGAGACAGAGTCGGTAGTATTGGGTTCACATCGGCTGCGTGATACTGCAGTCGACTGATTTGATTCATGGGAACTGTCCCGGGGGGAGCATGCGCTTCCAGCTGGTTGGGACGAGTTCTCAGAGGCATTTCTTACACACTTCTTGCCTTCGCAGATGAGGAGAGCTCGGGCAGATAGATTTATGATGTTGAGGCAGAACGAGCGGATGGTTCAGGAGTACAACATAGAGTTTGACTCGTTGGCTCGGTATGTCCCCGCTTTAGTGGCAGACATGGATGATAGAGTGCACCGCTATGTCACAGGGCTCAATGATTATTTAGCGGAGGGTTGCGCGGGTGTAGCTCTTCAGACAGGCAAGGACATTACCCGTATGCAGGCTTATGCGCAGCAGACTGAGGAACGTAGAGGTCGACGGAATGACCAACATCAGCAGAAGAGGGCCAGAACAGCAGGGTCCTTTGGTAACTTTCGGGGCGGACCGCCTCAGCAGCAGGCTAGTTATGCGCCTCCGCCAGTACAGAGTGGTCCTCCACAGTCTTCAGGACGTTCGGGGTATTCAGGAGCTGGACAGAGCTCCAGGGCTTCTGGTTCACAGATATACATAGGTTCTAGCCAGCCGGATTCATTTTTCCCTCAGTGTTCACGATGTGGCAGGCGTCATCCCGGGGAATGTCGTCTTTTTACTGGTGTTTGTTTTACCTGCGGCCGTCAGGGCCATATGATGAGAAAATGTCCTAGTATGAGGGATACAGGTGGAATGACTCAGCCTACCGGATCAGTTGCGGGTTCATCGCCTTCTATAGCTAGGCGCCCTGCAGGGCAGGATTATGATTAGTGCGGTAAAGGGAAGCGGAGCAATATTTACAGGTATATCTTCAACCCTTTAGAGACTTGTATGCGTTGTTAAGATGGTTATGTGTTAAGTGCTATATACGGGTTGTGTTGTGTGAAAAATTGTGATTTAGACGTCCGTGTTAGATGGAGAGGGTAAGTTTGGGGACATGGAAATTTTGAACCTTAGAATTGGTAACAGTTGAGACCTTAGATACAAGGTCGTCTTGAGTAAAAGATTTTACGGTGGTTATTGGTCGAAGTACATTATATACGTGTTGGTATGAAAATTCCATGGGTTGTGTGAGATGAAAGTGGTAGCTTTCATGACGTGAATAGTAAGATTGTTCCGGACCGGGAACAAGAGTTCGGTACGAGATGGGTCGGGTTGAGGCCAGATCGCGGGTCAACCCACAGCCCGGAATGAGGTGGGGTCAGTTTGGGGTGGTCCCGCTGGGTAATAAGACCACGAGGGTGCAAGGCCCAAGTCTGTTTAAATCGTTGTACTAGTTCGTGGATGCGTTCCACCAGGACCAGGTCGGGGAGGCCGAGAATGGCCTTAAAAGGAAATTGAAGCTAGTGAGATGACCAAGTTTGGAGGTGGTAACTCCAAGGTTTTGGAACTGAAGCGATGACTGAAGTGTGGTATGTGTACTAGAAGGAGTTCGGTTGTACGAGGAGAGTACGACAAGTAAGATAAGGAGCGAGCATGTGTTAAAAGAATGGAAGTAAGTACATATGTGAAGTAAAGGTACGAAGAGAGTATCCTTTAGACCATGAGTGAGAGTTAATTGTGATGTTACACTTTAGAGGTGATTCCTCGTTGGCTTGGATTTAAGTATTGCGCGTGTGTTATATTATGGCTATGTATGGCATAATTGGTTTTGTAAGTATACTAGTGAAGACTATACCGACGCATGTATGGTTGGAGACCTTGAAGGAACATTCGGGACGAATGTTTCTAAGGGGGGAAGAATGTTACACCCCGTAGTTCTAGGGTATGTATGTGAGGACGTATGTACAAGAATACGACATTAATATTGGAAAGAAAGAAAGATTTGATTTTTCCGACGGAAAATTTTCCGGTTTTTGTGAAGGAAAAGGTTCGTAAATGGGAATTGGATTCCCAGATTTGGTATTTGGACTTCTTGGAATATTAGAGAATTATGGATTTTATTTGCCGGAATTGGTCACGTGGGGCCCACGAGAGAAATTTACGGTTTTGTGGGGCCCACATTATTTTCGAGATTTTGACCGATTATGGATATTTCGGAAGATGAAATATTTTGGACCAATAGGAGGGCGACACGTGTCACCCCCATGTGGCCTTGTTGGCCGAAATTGAGTGCCAAGTGGCCAAGACAAGTGGCCAAGTCTTGCAAGATATTTTGTGTGGACAAGTGGCTTGTGGGACCCACACACACTTGTCCCCAATCTCAACCACACACTTGTTTTAATCCTAGCCCTTGGTTGTCTTATATATCCAACCCTTGTTGATGAAATCTTTCACACTTAGAACATTTCACGACTTGAAATCCTCCCTCTTTCTCCCTTAGCTCTCGGCCAAGCCATGATTTCTTGAGCAAGATTTGTCCAATAATTCTTAAACTTTTAAGTGTTCTTCCTTAAGGTGTTAGGAAGATTGTGAACCAAGAGTTAGACAAGATTTCACACCCCTAGCCCTAAAACCTTGCCTTGGCCGAAAGTTGCCATATTTGGAACCTAAGTGTTCTTCACTTTTTGGAGTTGGATCTTGAAGAGAAGTTGGTTAGGAGCTTCTAAGGGTTGTGTTATACCCCGTATTTCCAGAGTATGTACGTGAGGGCGTACGTACGAAAGTTTAGCGTTAAAGTTTAGGCATGGGACGTTTTTTTGGGCACAACTCACTAAAAGAATCGTTTTTCGACGAAACGTTTTACTAAACTTGCGACAGGAAAATTCCGGCTATGTCATTTCTAATTTTTGCGGATTTTTCCGAGAGACGAAACACTTTGGACCAACGAGAGGGCGACACTTGTCACCCTCTAATTGATGGATGTGTGGGCGGTATAGGGCCGATTGGAAGGGCTTGGAGTTGGTAGGATATTTGTGATATTTTGTGGATAAGGGCACTTGGGTGAATCCTCACCCTACACTTTCCTTGCACTTGGCACCATCTTGGCCATTGGTTGGCCTTTGCTTGACCTATAAATACCCCCCTTAAGATGAAGAGTTCTTCATCCACAAACAAACTTTCCAAGTCAAAAATCCCTCCCTCTCCCTTGTGAGCATTTTCGTCCAACACTCCCCCCTCCCCTTGTGAAGGCCTTGGCCGAAACACCCCCCCTCTAGCCTAGTAGTCCTAGCCGAAACCTACCCCCCCTCCCTTGGTAGAAAAGTTGTCTTCCAAGTGTAGTTACTATTCCTAAAATACCCTAGCCAAATCCCGTATAGTATTTTAGTAGAAGTTGTTGGAAACTTCTAAGGGTTCTTGGAGCTATCGGAGCGTACAAATTAGGAGCTAAACCTTGCTCAGGATCGACTTTTAACTTGGATAATTTTGGGCTTATCGAGGTAAATAAACTTATCCTTCCTTTGTAATTAGAGAATACATACTGTAGAAGTATAGGAATAAGTATAAAATACTTAGAAGGATATTAAAGAATTGAATTGAACTGTTATCAAAGTAGAAGGGTTTAAAAGAGGAATAATTGAACTATACTTACATAGGACTGTTTTCACATTAGACTTGAGTAGCTTGACGGGTAGGGAAGTGCTGCCCAAATTTCCGTAGAATAGAGAACCCTCTGCTTAGAACTGTTTACAGAATAGTCTAGACGTTGATAGACGTATTTGACTATTATAGGCTGATTCTCTGCGCGCGACATATTCGACTTGGCAGGTGGTTTTCGCCGAGAAGGTATGTGATTCTTCCTATACTCTTAAGCATGATATTTTAAGATATATATATAGTACGGTAGACGTACATGTGTTAACTGAATAATAATTACGGCAATGTCTTTTGACTTAAGCCTGAATAATCATTACGGCAATGTCTTTTGACTTACGCCTGAATAATAAGAATCTTGATACTGAATCATTTTTAACAGAAGAGAAATATTTGGTTTTTAAATAAAAAGCTTAAGAGTTATACTAGCTTTATGGGAAGTTAGGTATAACAACTTAAGAAAGATAAAAGGAACTGTTTTACTTATTTGTTATAAAAACCTTGTATTGATTTCTGTAAGGTGTAGTAAAATTGTTGATAAATAGACATATTATGATACTACGTGTGTTAGTGTCTTGTGATGTTGTGAAAAGGGGTCATTCTTGTTGTGCTTACGTTGCTAAACGGTAAGTCAGTTGTAATGTTATTATATCACCTACCCCCTTGACTTATTATACCGAGGGCTTGCCACCCGATGCGGTCTATACGGCCTATGCGTCTGTATGACTATGCGAGTCTGGAGTTCGAGATTGATCATTCGGGTGTTTTATCCCGACGCGGGGATGCCTATGCGCGCGTGTGACTACGCGTCTATTGAGACTATGCGATGCGGAGTCAGTGGAGTACCGGGGTTAGCTACCCCGTCGCGAGAATACCTCATGCGGTGCATGTGACCTATGCGGATCGCGGAGTCGAGATTAGGCATGCATAATGATACTATGGGCGATTGCCTTGCTTCGATCATTCGCGGCCTAGAAAAGACACATTCTGATTACCTATTATTGTTCTTGTTTGTGATATGGCACTATGTGCAATTGAACCGATTGTATTTGCAAATGGTTTTAAATACTTTGATTTCATTTAAGTACTTTCTGATTTCACATACTTGGTACTGTTGTCTTGACTCCTTCGGGGCTGCGTCATTCCGCGGTAAGGGCAAGCGGTGCTAGATCCACATCCTTAGGATCTTTGCTTTGGTGTCGAGCTCCATCTTCTCGGAGGCTCTACTGGGTATGATCTCCTGTATTGTAGATAGTGTTGTACATTCAGGGTATGGCGGCCCTGTCCCGCCATAGTTGTTTACTTCCTTAGAGGTCTCAGTAGTCCTATTATGCTGGGATGTAATCGCAAAACTTGGGTTATATATATATGCCGAAGGCAAGCTTTTCATCGATAAAGCTGCTCTTTTCATAATGTTTCTTGTCTTTTTATATTCCGATTACTCGATGTATGACTACTTGGGTGCGGCAGGCACGATCCACGCCCCGAACGGGTCGTGACAAAAGTGGTATCGAGCGATTAATCCTCGGAAAGTGTCTACGCACCGTATCTAGTAAGTCTTGATTATCGGTGTGTGCACCACACCAATAATCGAGAGGCTATAGGATATTTAGGATGGTTTCCATTCTTCTCACTCTGAGATCGTGCCTTAGAGCTGTGTTATAAGTTGGACCCCTCTAACGTATTCCTTTTCTTTAACAGTTATGCCTCCACGTAAGGCAACCCGGGCCCAGAAGGGCAAGGCAGCCGAGGGAGCTGCTAGTAGGACACCGAGAGTCACGAGGGCTCGTGCCCGTGCACTGCAGACGGCGAGTTCCATGACGCCGCCGCCCCAACAGAGACCACGATCGCACCTCCCGCCCCACACCGGGGGCGGAGGTTAGGTACAAGGAGATGGCCCAGCTATTGGCTAGGATTGTGGCCAGACATGAGGACAGCCGGATGCGCAGATTCAGCCCGGCCCGTGCACCGTGGTTCACCCGAGGGAAGATAGTGTGAGGCTACGGGACTTCCTGAGTTGTAGCCCGCCAGCGTTTTACGAGTCGAGGCCGGAGGATGATCCGCAGGAGTTCATCCGTCAGCTACAGAGGATTATGAGAGTGATCGTGGCGTCGGAGACCGAGTCCGTGATTCGGTTCAGACGGTGCGTGATACCGCGATCGATTGGTTTGATTCATGGAGTTATCCGGGAGAACACGCGTCCCCGCCTACTGGGATGAGTTCTCGGAGGCTTTTCTCACGCACTTCTTGCCTTCGCGGATGAGAGGCACGGGCCGTGATTTTCTGCCGAGGCAGAGGACGACGCAGTTAGGGAGTACAACGTTGAGTTCGATTCGTTGGCTCGATATGTCCTGCGCTAGTAGCGAGATATGAGGACCGTGCATCGCTATGTCACCGCTAGATGATTATATGGCCGAAGTTTTGTGCGGTGTGTCTCTTCACCAGCATGGACATTACGTATGCAGCTCACGCACTTGGATGCGGCGAGCGTAGAGACCGACGGGTAGACGGATATCGCCAGCAGGAAGGCCAAGACGACCGGTTCTTTTGGTGGTTCTCGGTGGTCGGCCTCGCAGACGTCTGGATTTGCACCACGGCCCGGCTGAGCACTCCTACATCGTTTCGATACGGCGAGCATTCGGGGCGTGTCGGGCCCCAGACTTGGACTTCGTGGTAGCAAGGGTGCTAACCGATCGAGGTCTGCTCGGTGTCCATTGTGGTAGATTCCATTCGGGAGTGTAGTACTACTCAGGAGCTTGCTATACTTGTGGCCGCAGGTCATTATGCGAGAGTTTGTCCGTGGGGCGGCGGCTGGTGGTAGGGCTCACCACGGTCTCGTGCGGTTCATCATCTCCTACAGCTACTCGCCGGAGGCGTGGTACTCATGGGCCAGCAGGTCGCGCAGGTCGTGGGCGCGGTCCAGTTCTAGCGGTCCTCAGAACCGCATTTATGCCTTGTCCAGCCGGCAGGATCAAGAGGCCTCACCTGATGTCGTCACAGGTACCTTATCAGTTTCTGGATTTGATGTGTATGCCTTGATAGATCCGGATTCTACTATGTCCTATATATCTCCACTTATTGCTAGTAGGATAGGGATAGAGCCTGAGTCCATAGACTCTTTCGAGGTAGCTACGCCAGTGGGTGATTCGGTGGTAGCTCGGCGGGTATATAGGGCTTGTCCAGTGACCATATACAGTCGTCAGACCCTAGCCGACTTGATAGAGTTGGACATGACTAATTTCGATGTGATCATGGGTATAGATTGGCTAGCTTCTTGCTATGCCAATGTAGACTGCAGGGAGAGAGTGGTACGGTTCCAGTTTCCTGAAGAGTCGGTTGTTGAGTGGGAGGGGAACACTGTATCGCCGAGAGGTAGGTTTATTTCTTACCTCAAGGCTAGGAAGATGGTGCAAAAGGGGTATATCTACCATCTCGTTCGGGTGTTTGATATCGAGGTCGCGTGCGATTTTCGCCGATTCGAGTCGAGAGTTCCCAGACGTGTTTCCGCACGACCTCCGGTATCCTCCAGAGGAGATAGAGTTTTGTATCGATGTCTTTGCGACACTCGGCTATTTCCACCCGCCATACGAAATGGCACCCGCCGAAGTTGAGAGTTGAAGGACCACCGAGATTTCTGGAGAAGGGCTTCATCGCCAAGTGTTTCTCCCGGGAGCGGTATTGTTCGTGAAGAAGAAGGGCGGACGCCGCGCATGCGTGTTGATTACGGTGAACAAGGTGACCATTAAGAACGAATACCCTTCCCGTGATTGATGATTTGTTCGACCCGTGGGTGCGAGATGTTTCTCAAGATTGATCTGCGATCGGGCTATCATCAGTGCGAGTCGAGAGGTGGATGTCCCTAGATCGCATTCGGACCAGACGCATTATGAGTTCAGGGTCATGTCTTTTGGGTTGACCAATGCTCCGACAATATTCATGGATTTGATGAACCGAGTGTTCAAACCATTTTTGGACACGTTTGTGATAGTGTTCATTGATGATATCTTGGTTTATTCTCGCTCAGAGCAGGAGCATGCGGAGCATTTGAGGACTGTGCTGACAGTTCTCCGGGACCAGCAGTTATACGCCAAGTTTTCCAAATGTGAGTTTTGGTTAGCTTCGGTGGCTTTTCTTGGGCATATTGTCGGGGCTGATGGTATTCAGGTGGATACGGCCAAGATCGAGGCACGAGGACTTGCCTGACCTACTACTCCGGCTGAGTGCGCAGATTTTACGGGCCTCGCAGTTACTATCGGCGTTCGTGGAGAAGTTTGCTTATCTCTCGCACCATTGACTAGCCGACTCGAAGGCTAAGTTTCAGTGGACTGATGCTTGTGAGCAGGGTTTCCAGTTACTGAAGGAGAGACTGACGACCGCCCCCGTTCTTACTCTTCCAGAGGGTCCAGACGGTTATGTTGTGTATTGTGATGCGTCAGGCATCGGGCTGGGATGTGTGTTGATGCAGCAGGGTAGAGTTATAGCGTACGCATCCCGACAGCTTAAGAAACACGAGAGGAACTACCCCACCCATGATTTGGAGTTGGCAGCGGTGATTCACGCTTTGAAGATCTGGAGGCACTATTTGTATGGGGTTCATGTGGATATTTATACAGACCACAAGAGCCTCCAGTATATCTTCACCGCAGGAGCTGAACTTACGGCAGAGGCGGTGGTTAGAGTTGCTTAAGGATTACGATGTTGATATCCTGTACCACCCGGTTAAGGACAATGTTGTGGCGTATGCTCTTAGTCGTAGGTCACGGGGAGCCTATCGATGTGCGGCCGCAGAGGAGGGACATGGTTCATGATTTGCATCGATTAGCGAGCCTTGGTGTCCGCTTGATTGATTCCGATAGCAGTGGGTTCGAGTTCGTGAGGTTGTCGAGTCTTCCATCGTCGGCGAGGTGAAGAGGAAACAGCTCGAGGATCCGTTTTGACACGTTATCGCGATACACGCTCTTCGTGAGGGAAGGGTCCTTGAGGTAGCACCTAATGGGTGCTAAGGTTTGAGGGCGTGTGTGTTCGGATGTTTCGTGACTTCGCGGAGTTCTAGGGAAGCACACAGCACAAGCGTTACTATCCATCCGGGTCGACCAAGATGTACCACGACCTTAGATCCGTATTGGTGGGATGGCTTGAAGAGGACGCTGCGAGTTCTTAGCTCGCCCGTGTTGTCGCAGTGAAGGTAGAGCACTGCAGGTCCGTGGTTTGTTACGCACGATAGAGATCCCGACCTTGAAGTGGGAGGTAATCAACATGGACTTTATCACAGAATTACCTCGCACTCAGAGGAGACATGATTCTATATGGGTTATCGTCGACAGGCTGACGAAATCAGCCCACTTTCTTCCCGTAAGGACGACTTTTTCGGCTGAGGATTATGCGGCATCAGACATCCGAGAGATCGTCGATCGCATGAGTCCCTATTTCGATCATATCGCATGCAGGAGCCCGCTTATGGCTAACTTGAGGTCTTTCCGGCGGTTTAGGACGCAGTGAGCTCGAGTAATCGCATTCCATCCACGAGCAGACGACAGCAGAGCGCACTATCCGCACTCTCGAGGATATGATGCGAGCCCGTGTTATTGATTTCGGGTAGCCGAGGATCATTTGCCTCTAGTTGAGTTTGCGTATAATAATAGCTACCACTCCAGATTCGATGGCGCCTTATGAGGCCTTGTATGAGGAAGTGCAGATCGCGATAGGCTGGTTTGATGTAGGCGAGGTGCGATTAGTGGGACCAGATTTGCAGCAGCGATGGATAAGGTAAAGCTTATCCAGAGCTGGCATCGACACTCGAGTCGATGGTCATACGCAGATCATCGTCGCCGGATCCGGAGTTCGAGGTTGATGATTGGGTTTTCTGAAGGTGTCACCCATGAAGGGTGTGATGAGATTCGTGAAGAAAGGAAACTCACCAAGGTACATCGGGCCCTATCGATTGTCCGCAGTGGTAGGCAAGGTTGCCTACGACGGATCTATTTGTCCGAGCCGAGGCGGTGCATCCGGTGTTCCACGTTTATGCCGAGGAGATGTATCGGATCCATCTAGTACACCGATTGACGATGTCCAGTGACCAGGGGTTATCGTATGAGGAGATTCCCATAGCGATAATCGATCGTCGTTAGGCGTCTGCGGACCGGCGTGGCTTCGTCAAAGTCTTGTGGCGAACGAGCTTAGGAGGAGATGGCGGGAAGCGGAGAGGACATGAGGCGAGGTATCCTCACTTATTCCCCACACCTCCAGGTAACTTACTTTCCTACATGCTAGTCTTAATTTTCTAAATTGTTAAGTGTTATTTTGTGGCCATGTGTGGCACTTGCAAACTGTTTAAGCTTTATCGTTAACTTCCTTGGTAAGGAACATTCGGGACGAATGTTTCTAAGGAGGAGAATGTTATACCGTATTTCCAGTATGTACGTGAGGCGACGTCAAAGTTTAGCCTAAAGTTTAGGCATGGGACGCTTTTTGGGCACAACTCACTAAAAGAATCGCTTTTCGACTAAACGCTTTACTAAACTTGCGACGGAAAATTCCGCTATGTCATTTCTAATTTTGCGGATTTTTGAGAGGCGAAACACTTTGACCAATGAGAGGCGACACTTGTCACCCTCTAATTGATGGATGTGTGGGCGGTATAGGGCCGATTGGAAGGGCTTGGAGTTGGTAGGATATTTGTGATATTTTGTGGATAAGGGCACTTGGGTGAATCCTCACCCTACACTTGCCTTGCACTTGGCATCATCTTGGCCATTGGTTGGCCTTTGCTTGACCTATAAATACCCCCCTTAAGATGAAGAGTTCTTCATCCACAAACAAACTTTCCAAGTCTAAAATCCCTCTCTCTCCCTTGTGAGCATTTTCGTCCAACACTTCCCCCTCCCCTTGTGAAGGCCTTGGCCGAAACACCCCCCTCTAGCCTAGTAGTCCTAGCCGAAACCTACCCCCCCTCCCTTGGTAGAAAAGTTGTCTTCCAAGTGTAGTTACTATTCCTAAAATACCCTAGCCCAAATCCTGTATAGTATTTTAGTAGAAGTTGTTGGAAACTTCTAAGGGTTCTTGGAGCTATCGGAGCGTACAAATTAGGAGCTAAACCTTGCTCAGGATCGACTTTTAACTTGGATAATTTTGGGCTTATCGAGGTAAATAAACTTATCCTTCCTTTGTAATTAGAGAATACATACTGTAGAAGTATAGGAATAAGTATAAAATACTTAGAAGGTTATTAAAGAATAGAATTGAACTGTTATCACAGTAGAAGGGTTTAAAAGAGGAATAATTGAACTATACTTACATAGGACTGTTTTCACAGTAGACTTGAGTAGCTTGACTAGGGAAGTGCTGCCCAAATTTCCGTAGAATAGAGAACCCTCTCGCTTAGAATCGCATACGAGAATAGTCTAGACGTTGATAGACGATTTGACTATTATAGTGACTCTCTGCGACATATTCGACTTGGGTGGTTTTCACGAGAAGGTATGTGATTCTTCCTATACTCTTAAGCATGATATTTTAAGATATATATATAGTACAGACGCATACGTGTTAATCGAATAATAATTACGGCAATGTCTTTTGACTTAAGCCTGAATAATCATTACGGCAATGTCTTTTGACTTAAGCCTGAATAATAAGAATCTTGATACTGAATCATTTTTAACAGAAGAGAAATATTTGGTTTTTAAATAAAAAGCTTAAGAGTTATACTAGCTTTATGGGAAGTTAGGTATAACAACTTAAGAAAGATAAAAGGAACTGTTTTACTTATTTGTTATAAAAACCTTGTATTGATTTCTGTAAGGTGTAGTAAAATTGTTGATAAATAGACATATTATGATACTACGTGTGTTAGTGTCTTGTGATGTTGTGAAAAGGGGTCATTCTTGTTGTGCTTACGTTGCTAAACGGTAAGTCAGTTGTAATGTTATTATATCACCTACCCCCTTGACTTATTATACCGAGGGCTTGCCACCTCGACGCGGTCTATACGCCTATGCGGTCTGTATGACTATGCGAGTGCGGAGTTCCGGATTGATCATTCCGGTGTTTTATCCCGACGCGGGGATGCCCTATGCGGTGCAATGTGACTACGCGTCTATCGAGACTATGCGATCGCGAGTCCGGGAGAGGTACCGGTTAGCTACCCGACGCGAGGAATACCTCATGCGTGCGTGTGACCTATGCGGATGCGGAGTCGTGATTAGGCACGCATAATGATACTATGGGCGATTGGCCTTGCCCGATCATTCGCGCCTAGAAAAGACACATGCTTACCTATTATTGTTCTTGTTTGTGATACGGCACTATGTGCAATTGAACGATTGTATTTGCAAATGGTTTTAAATACTTTGATTTCATTTAAGTACTTTACGCTTTCACATACTTGGTACTGTTATCGACCTCCTTCGGGCTGCTCATGCCGCAGGTAAGGGCAAGCAGGTGCTAGATCCACATCCTTAGGATCGTTGCTTTGGTGTCAGGAGCTCCATCTTCTCCGGAGGCTCTAGTTTTGGGTATGATCTACCTGTATGGTATATAGTGTTGTACCTTCAGGTATGGCGGCCCCGTCCCGCCATAGTTGTTTACTTCCTTAGAGGTCCAGAGTCCTATTGTACGTTGGGATGTAATCGCAAAACTTGGGTTATATATATACGCCGAAAGGCAAGCTTTTCATCAGATAAACTGTTTTCTTTTCATAATGTTTCTGGTCTCTTTTTATATTCCGCTGATTACTCTGATGTATGACTACTTGGGTGCCCGGGTAAGGCACCAGTCACGGGCCCCAGAACGGGTCGTGACAGGTTGCTTGTAGTGGATTGGAACGTAAGGATTTGGAGCTAAACTTGCTAAGGAGCGACTTTAAGTTCTTGGATAATTTTGGGCTTTTTGAGGTAATGAACTTTGTCCTCTTTGTGAAGTTGGATATTATATATGTTGGAAGTATATAAATGAGTATGTAATATGTGGAATGAAGCTTGGAAAGATTTGGATCTTGTTAAGTTGCTAAAATGGAGAAATTGGCATGTTAGCCATTAAAATGGTAAAAACGTATCTATTACCTGTTGACAGTTAATAACAAAGTAATTATAACTTATATAAAGATTGGAATATAAGTTGGAAAATTAATGAAGTAATTCCGGCATGCTAGCCAAAAATTGGATAAGTTTGAATGTAGTAGTTGGCCAAGAACACCAACTAATGGACTGTATTTACATTGGACTGTATTTACATTGGACTGTATTTACTTTGGACTGTATTTACACTGGACTGTATTTACTTTGGACTGTATTTACATTGGATCAGATTTACATTGATCGTTTTACTTTGGACTATGGACTTGTTTCCATTTCGGTTTTGGTTGTTTATAGGGGCAGAATTTTATACGTCTGTTTAGGCGTGTAATCCCCTTCTTTAGTTGTTGAATTGTTGCGTCTTAAATGTGGCATGTTGGTTATTGTTTTCGGGCCTTGAAAAAGGTGGAAAAGTACGTAAAAACGGGGGAAGTGCTGCCCGATTTTCCGTAGAATAAGAGACCCTATACTTAGAATATTCTACGTTTTAAGCTAGAAGTTAATAGACATATTATGGCCATTTTAGGGTTGAAGTACTACGTATAGCGTATTCTACTTAAGAGATGGAATAGCTATCAAGGCTGAAGTACTTGGAGCATTTTGCAACTTGTCGATAATCGTCGCGAGGTATGTGAACATCTTCCTCCTTTTGGGCATGATTCTATGTATGAAATATACATGTGGTGTTATTTCATGATTCATTCTACTCTTAGAAGTTAAGAGGTATGTATGTTGTTTTACTCTATGTGAAAATTATCCTAAGTTCTTACCAAGTCTTATGGGGGATGTTGGTAAGAGTCGTTAGAAAGTATTTGGAGTCGAGTTGACTTTGCTAATTTACTGCACGAATGAGAATAAGTATCGAACAAGCCATTGCAGCGTTAATAAAAGAAAATGTATCGGCAATTAATTAAATTAAAATGAGTAGAATTTTCCATCTGCATAGAAGCTAAGATAAGACAAAATTGTATTACATTTTCTAGATCATGGCTGCTTTAATAAGATCGTTATAAACAAGTATTGATTTCTTGATTTCCAAAGTAAGAAACTTGATTTCTAAAAGTTAAGAGACTTGATTTCTAAAAGTTAAGAGACTTGATTTTGAAAGTTAAGAAACTTGATCTTGAAAGATAAGAGACTTGAGTATTTGAAGTTATGAAACTTAAACTATTTTGAAAAGTATATTGTTACTTGACTGTAAAAATGAGAAGTGTTTTGTTTAAAAAGGGAAAGCATGGTATTGTCTTGATTTGTTTAAAGGGATGGTTGATTTCACACCGAGTCCCAGGGATGGGCCGGGACATATACACCTTACGATTTCACACCGAGTCCCAGGGATGGGCTGGGACATGTACACCTTACGATTTCACACCGAGTCCCAGGGATGGGCCGGGACATGTACACCTTACGATTTCACACCGAGCCGCAGGGATGGGCCGGGACATGTACACCTTACGATTTCACACCGAGTCCCAGGGATGGGCCGGGACATGTAAACCGTACGATTTCACACCGAGTCCCAGGGATGGGCCGGGACATGTACACCTTACGATTTCACACCGAGTCCCAGGGATGGGCCGGGAAATGTACACCTTACGATTTCACACCGAGTCCCAGGGATGGGTCAGGACATGTACACCTTACGATTTCACACCGAGTCCCAGAATGGGACGGGACATGTTATACGTGTTATACGACAGATACGATTTTGTCACTACCCGACCCCGGGGCCGCGACTGGTGCCCTACCTGGGCACCCCGTTCAGGTATACATCAGAGAATAGCAGCGGAACATACACAACACATATCAATATTTAGAAAATAAACATCAACAGGCTAGCCGATAAGGCCACCTTCCGTAAAATGTACATAAACCAAAATACAACAGTACAACTCTGTTCTTTTAAAACCCAATTGTCACGACCCGACTTCGGGCCCGTGACTGGTGCCTTACCCCGGGCACCCTAGTGATACAACATCAGAGAAAATCAGCGGAAATAAAAACTTAACATGAAACAAGATATAACACAAGAAAACAGGCTAACCAAAATGGTCACCTTCATGTATATATATATCAACGATACATCCTTTACAACCCCGCCCACAACAAGATTATGCACTCTAAGAATGTAACAACAACTATGACGGGACAGGGCCCCGCCATACCCCTGAATGTACAAGTATCTACAATGACAGGGGACTATACCAAAAGATAAGCCTCCAGAGAAACGGAGCTTCCCAACGCTGAACTGCGATCCTATGAGCGAGGATCAACAACCGATGTACCTCTACCTGCGGCATGAACGCAGCCCCCCGAAGGAGGTCAGTACAACAGGTACCAAGTATGTGAAACTGAAAATACTGTAAATGAAATCACAACATAAAAGCAGTCATGCCATGTCAGGGACTCACGCCCTCAAAGTCATCCCTCATGCCCGTGGAACTCCTTCCTCACTGCCGGCAGTCTAGGTATAAATCGTGTGATACGTAACATGTCTCGGCCCATCCCATGGGACTCGAGGTGGAATCACATGGTCACATTCCCGGTCCATCTCATGGACTCGGTGTCGGATCGTATGGTCACATTCCCGGTCCATCTCATGGACTCGGTGTCAAATCGTGTGGAATACATTTCCGGTCCATCCCATGGACTCGGTGTCAAATCGTGTGGAATACATTTCCGGTCCATCCCATGGACTCGGTGTAGAATCGTGTGGAATACATTTCCGGTCCATCCCATGGACTCGGTGTAGAATCGGGTGGTATACATGTCTCGGCCCATCTTATGGGACTCGAGGTAGAATCGGCCATAACATTTAAACCCTCTTTTAAGACAGATTAAGATAATACCATGTTTTCCTTTTAAATCAAACTAAGGCAATATCATGCCCTCCTTTTTAAACCGAAACACTTTCCTTTTTAAAATCAAGTAACAACATTCTTTTCCAAAAGTTCAATTTGCATAATTTCAAATACTCAAGTCTCTTATTTTCGAAAGATTTCATAGTCCATAGTCTTAATCACTTACTAACGTAATCTCTTTTAAAACAATTTGAGTAACATATGCCTTATGTGTGAGTAGGTTATTCTTGTTTATAACAATCTTATTAAAGCAGCCATGATCTAGGAAATGTAATACAATTTTGTCTTATCTTAGCTTCTATGCAGATGGAGGTTTCTACTGATTTTAATATAATTAATTATTTGTCAAAACATTTTCCTTTATTAACGCTGCAGTGGTTTGTTCGATACTTATTCTCATTTCCGAAATCAGTAAAACATTATTCTTTAAAAACCAAGTACTCATTACTCACGAATGAGGTTTCACAACTTTTTAACAAAATTCATATCAAGCCAATTAAGTCAAGTCTCTTATCTTTCAAGATCAAGTCTCTTAACTTCTAAAATCAATAAACCATTCTTTTACCTACATAAAGTCGTTATAACTAACTTCCCATAAAGTTATTATAACACTTTATGTTTTAAACCAACCAAAACTCGTTTAGCACACGTACGTCTACCGTACTACATAGTTCACAACAATCGTGCTAGAAAAGATAGGAAGAGGTTCACATACCTCGCGACGATTATCGACAATTAGCAAATAGCTCCAAAGTATCAGAACTCGCTTAGCCTTTTCCACCCTTCCGGAGAATACGCTACTCGTAGTATTTCAACCTATAAAGGCCACAAACGCCTATCAACCTCTCGATCTCTTCAGAGAATGTTTCCAAGTACAAGGTTCCTTATTCTACGGAAAATTCGCAAGACTCTCCCCGCAACCACATAAATCTCTCCTCTATCAAGGCCCGCTAATGAGCCAACATCTCCAAGGGTTACACGCCTAACCTGACGTACAACATCGCCCCACAATAATACTACAAGTCTCAGAATACATCCAATGTAAATACACCAATTCTATCAATCTTCTATCCTCATATAATATACTCAAGTATAACTACTACAACATGTAATATCCAATTACAATAGGGGGACATAGATCATTACCTCGATAAGCCCAAAATTATCCAAGATTATAAGTCGATCCTGAGCAACGTTTAGCTCCAAATCCTTATGCTCCAACCCGCTCCAAGCAACCCTTAGAAGTTTCTAAACAACTTCTCTTAACACTTCAACCAAGCTATGAAGATTTTTCTAGGGTTTCGTTTTGCGACTATTGGAATAAAGTAGTATTTCCGGGCTCCTAGTATTGAAATAACTTTGGAATACAACTAGAGATAATAGGCTAAGGTATTTGGAATTATACTACAATACTTGAAGTATTTTCTACACAAGTGGGGGAGGGGGACGAAAGCAACTACAAAGGGAGGGGATATTTTTGCCTTGGAAAGTTTAAGTGTGGGATGAAGAATAGTCTTGCACTAAGGGGGTATTTATAGAGGAATCAAGGGTCAAGATCTATGCAAGTGTGTGTGGGTCCCACCACACCACATGGCCAACGAAAAACAGCCATGTAATGGCCATTTCGGCAAGGACAGTGGCTAGCCACTGTCCTCCAATTCAAAGGTGCCACATTGGGGTAACACGTGTCGCCCCGACTGTCTAAAATATTTCATCTTCCGAAAATATCCAAAATATCGGAAATCTCAAAAACAAAGTGGGCCCCACAAAACCGTAAATTTCTCCCGTGGGTCCCACGTGACCATTTCCGAAAATAAAATCTCATAATTCTAATATAATCCAAGAAACCCAAATACCAAATCTGGGAATCCAATTCCCATCAACGAACCTTTTTCCTTCACAAAACCCGGAAACTTTTCCGTCGAAAAATCACATCTTTCTTTCTTTCCAATGTTACTGTCGTATCCTCGTACGTACGTCCTCACATACATACCCTGGAACTATGGGGTATAACACCAATCCACAAATATGACTACAGACCTCTAAGAATAACAAATGTGGTGGGACAGGGCCCCGCCATACCCCTGAATGTACATAAATCTACAACATCAGGGAAAACCGTACCAAAAGACAAGCCTCCGGAGAAATGAAGCTTCTGACACCTGATCAGTGATCCTAAGAATGAGGATCCACCACCGCTACCCTACCGCGCGTGAACGTAGCCCCGAGGAGGGGGTCAAGACACATATGTACCAAGTATGTAAAACTGGAAAATACTGCAATTTACATCATAAGTCTAAAATAAAGCTGGAGACATGTATGATAACCAAATTACAGTACACTGTGCCTTACTAACAATGAGAGTAACCAAGTATATACTTTACCGCATAAAAATAAGAGGCTCATGATCAAAGTAGGGTCACCCGCCCGTAGTATCATTAAGCAATCCTACTCCTGGGACTATTTCACCCGCATAGGTCCTACGGACCCGCAATAGAGCGATGCGCTCCGCATGGGATTATTTCACCCGCACAGGACTATTTCACCCGCTTGGGCCCGATGGGCCCGCAATGAGTACAAACGCCGCACTCGCATCATGGGTAGCAAATCCATGGAATTAGTAGTAACCCGGGGCTTTACCCCGTAAACATAACATAAACTAGCACAACCGGCTATCATATATAACATAAGCGCTACCGGCTTATCATAACATAAGCAAGTTAAGAAATCCCCTAACTTCTTATTAACTTTATTTATATACCCTCTCATTTTAGTTTACTTAAGACACTAACATGTCATTAAAAATCCGGGAGTTTAACCCAAAGTACTCCGTACTTCTATTCTTTTAAAATGACTCTTTTCATATAAAATTCCCAAGGTACTAATAACCATAGTATCAAGTCATATCTACTTTTCAAGACAAGTCACAATACTTTTTAGAAATACATTTATAGGTTTCTAAATCAAGTGACTTCTTTCTTTTAAAACCTTAAGCAATTGATGCCTTCAAATCAATTTGCCTTACATTATTTCAAGTCATTTATCATACTTACATTACTTAGAGTAAACCACTCTTTTTAACTTTTCATAAAGCTATTATAACCAACTTCCCATAAAGTCGTTATATTAACTTTATACATTAGGCAATTGCATTCTTTCATATATCCAAGGGACTTATACTTTCAAACAAGACAAATATCATATACTTTCAAAAATACTTCAAGTCCCTTAACTTTGAAAACTAAGACATCCTTAATCTTTTTAACAAGTGAGTTAATCCCCTGACTCAACCAACTTGGACATTCTTAAAACAAGTAAAGGATATCAAAATCTCGTACGTTTACCGTACTATATAGGTACAACTACTCATGCTCAAGAGATAGGAAAGTTCCACATACCTCTTCGGTTCAATTCACTTGCTAAGTCCAAGATACCGCACGTAGTATGTGCTATAATGACCATAATACGTCTATTAACTTCTTACTTCAAACGTAGAATATTTTAAGTGCAAAGTCACTAAATTCTACGGAAAATCGAACAACACTTACTTTGTTTCTACATACTTTTCCACCTTTTTCAAGGCCCGAATTCAATAACCAAACACGCCACATTTAAGGCTCAACAATGTAGTTAACAATAGGGGATTACACGCCTACAAGACGTGTAAAATTCCGCCCCACAATTGATATCAAACTAGTCCAACATACTATATCATTTTCGGCAATTTGAGGGATAACAAAACAAAGTCTTTTCCAATTCCTTTTCAATCCAAGTTGTTTAGTATCACATGATATCAAGCCGCAATCGATTATAACCACTACAATCTTCAAGTAGGTAACATGCGACGATTCTAATTATTGACCAAATTGTATTTCAAGTTCAAATGGCTAGAATGTCATTCGGCTATAGGCTTCTACTATCCATACCACTTATCAATCTTTAATACATATACTTCATGCTAGTTAAAATGTAAGGCTACAACAATATGTAATCTTATAACACTTAAGAGAACAATATTTTTACCTTAACGAGCCTTAATCCACTTCAAGATCCGAAGTCGCTCCCTAGCAACTTAGAGCCTATCCTTGACACTCCAATCCGCCACTTGAGACCCTTAGAAGAGCACAAACAACTTTCCTTTAATCTTTCAATCAAAACCTAGGAAAGTGACTAGGTTTTCACCTTGCGACTAATACGAACACGCCACTTTTCCGGGATCTTTCTATTGAGATACCCTTACAATACCCTTATGAACCTTGGTTTAAAGTGTGGAGCTTATTGGACAACAAACTAATTTTTTTCTCTTTTGGAAACCTTGAACCCGAGAGCACCCTTAAGAGTTCTTCAATTTTTCTTGAAATTTAGCTAAGTGTGGAAGCTTGTATTGCTACTAGTACCCATATATAACACTATGAAGGGTCAAGATGAGAACAAATGGGTGGTCTAGATACAATTTATTTAAATATCAAGCCAAGTGGCCCTTTGACTAAGTCAATTATATCAAGCTCTAGACTTTGCAAGACTTGGTCATCTAAATTATGGTCAAATGACCATCTAGCCCATGTCCAATTCGTCCAAGACCAATAAGGGGGGTGACACGTGTCGCCCTCCCATTCGTCGCAATATTTCGTTTTTCGACAATTCCATAATTCCGATAAATTTTTACTAGTCTCAAACCTTAATAGTTTTGAATTCTTACGTACGTTATTATAAACATGTCCTGTAATTACGGGGTGTAAGATTCTTCCCCCCTTAGAAACATTCGTCCCCGAATGTTCATTCGGAGTCAAACTTATAGATAGCGACATAGTCTCCTTTTACAACCCCGACATACCAATAATGCCACACGTAGCCACAATATAGCACTTAAGCAAAATACTTCAATTAAAACTTGACAAGTAAGGGAAAATGAATTACCTGAAGGTGTAGGGAATAAGTGAGGACACTTCCTCAACATGTCTTCCTCCGCTTCCCAAGTCATCTCCTCCCTATTATCGTTCCGCCACAAGACTTTGACGGAAGCCACATCCTTGGTCCGCAGTCGCCTGACCTGGCGATCGAGTATTGCTATGGGACTCTCCTCATACGATAACCCCTCTGTCACCTGGACCTCGCTAGCTGGGAAAACTCTCGATGGATCTCTGATACACTTCCGTAACATAGAAACATGAAAGACCGGATGTACCGCCTCTAACTCTGATGGCAGATCCAACTCATAGGCAACCTAGCCTACTCTACGGATGATCTGGTAGGGCCCAATGTACCTTGGGCTAAGTTTCCCCTTCTTTCCGAACCTCATCACACCCTTCATGGGTGATACCTTCAAGAAGACCCAATCGTCTACCTGAAACTCCCAATGTCGACGCCGATTATCTGCATAAGACTTCTGCCAACTCTGAGCTGCTAGTAGTCTGTCCTGGATAAGCTTCACCTTATCCACAGCCTGCTGAATCAAGTCTGGGCCAACTAACTGCACCTTGCCCACGTCGAACCAACCAATCGACGACCTACACTTCTGCCCATACAAAGCCTCATATGGCGCCATCTGAATGCTAGAATGGTAGTTGTTGTTATAAGCAAACTCCACAAGAGGCAAATGATCCTCCCAGATACCCCTGAAATCAATAACACAGGCTCGCAGCATATCCTCAAGTGTCTGGATAGTACGCCCGCCGCCCGCTACCCGAGGATGAAACGCAGTACTGAGACTCACATGTGTCCCTAATCTCTTCTAGAAAGACCTCCAGAAGTTAGTCGTAAACTGGGCTCCTCTGTCTGATATAATCGATATAGGACTCCATGCAGTCTCACAATCTCTCTGATATACAATCTGGCATAATCCTCAGCAGAATACGTAGTCCTAACTGGAAGAAAATGGGCTGATTTCACACCACAACAATAACCTGATGGAGTCATACTTTCTCTGAGTACGAGGTAACCCTGTAACAAAGTCCATGTTGATCACCTCCCACTTTCATGTCGAAATATCAATAGCCTGCAATAGCCCACCGCTTCGTGCTCAACTCGACTCGCCGACAATTAGGACACTGCGCAATAAAACCTGCCACGCCCCTCTTCAGGCCATCACACCAATACATACATCTGAGGTCATGGTACATCTTAGTCGACCCCGGATGAATAGAATAACGGGCGCTGTGTGCCTCCCTGCACTCCATCGACGGTCTCGCAACATCGGGAACACACAATCTGCCCTCAAACCTTAGCACACCCATCAGGAGCTACCTCAAATAGACTCTTCTCCTCCCGAAGAGTCGTATCTCGATACATCAGATCATAATCGTGTCTCATCGCCGCCTCTTCACCTCATCAACGATGGAAGACTCGACAATCTCACGAACCCATACCCCACTATCATCGGTATCGACCAATCGAACCCCAAGGCTCGCTAGCTGATGGATCTGACGGACCATGTCTGTTATACCCCGTATTTCCAAAGTATGTACGTAAGGACGTACGTAGAAATTTGAACTTGTGATTTAGGCTTGGCCGAATTCTTTTTGTTCACAACACCCGATTAGAGTCGTTGACTAAACGCTTTCCACAACTTTCGTAGGGAATTTCCGCTATGTCATTTTTAATTTTTGCGGATTTTTCCGAGAGATTTAAACATTTTGGATCAACGGGTGACATGTGTCACCCTCACATTGGAAGCAAGGGCGCAACCTTGGCCGAATTGGGCTACTTTATGGCCTTGATTTGGGCCTTGTTTTGTGGAGTGTTTTGTGGAGTAGGGTTAGGGTGCACATGGCTTGATCTTGGCCTTACACTTGCCTTGCACATGGCTTAATCTTGGCCATTGGTTGGCCTTGGATTTTCCTATAAATACCTCCCTTTGTGTTGATGAACTCTTCATCCACAAATGAAACCTTCCAAGCCAAAAATCCTCCTCCCTTTAGGTTGTGTTCGTCCAACACCCCCTCCCCTTGAGAAGCCTTGGCCGAGAGGTGCTCTCCACTCCCAGTGGTCACGAGAACCCCTAGCTTAGTTGCTGATAATACCCCTTTTTGTGGTATAGAAATACTCTCCAAGTATTGTTATAATGCCCAAATACCTTAGCCAGATACCTTGTAGTATTCTAAGGTTATACCTATACGAAAAGCCCGTAAATACTATTATACTTCCGTCAATACAAAACCGAAACCCTAAGGAAAATCTCCATAGTCCGTTGGAGTATTGTGTAGAAGTTGGTTAGAACTTCTAAGGGTGGTTTAGAGCGGGTTGAGCGCTGAGTTGAGCTAAACGTTGTCCGTGATCGACATTTTAACTTGGATAATTACGGGCTTATCGAGGTAATTATCTTGTCCCTCTATTGTAATTGTAAATTACATGATGTTAGAATATATAGTTGAAGTATACTATATATAGTACTGAACTTAATGTTGTGGCAATGTCATTGGACTTAAGCCCAATTTAAAGTTAAGAATCGAATCAGTAATTACGTAGGATCAGACATGAGACTTGTGTAGTGACGGCAGGAAGGGCTGCCCAATTTCCGTAGGATCTTGCATCTAGATTTATTCTACCGAGTAGTCTAGACTTTGATAGACTCGCTTAACTCGTATAGGTTGAATGTTCCGCGAGTAGCATGTGCTACTTGAGAAGGTGGACCGAATGCTAGGGTTATAGCCGTGGAGCGATTTGCTAATAGTCGATAATCATCGCGAGGTATGTGAACCTCTTCCTATCTCTTCTAGCATGATGTGTGTATAACTATGTAGTACGGTAGACGTACGTGTGTTAATTGAACGTAGTTGTACGGCAATGTCTTTTGACTTAAGCCCGAATAATAATAATCTTGAAGTAGTTCAAGAGAATTAAGAACTGTTTTTAAAAGAAGAGTAATACTTGGTTTTAAAAGCTTAAGAGTTATACTAGCTTTATGGGAAGTTAGGTATAACGGCTTAAGAGAGATAAAACGAATGATTTATTTATTTTAGAAGTTAAGAGACTTGATCTTGTAAGATAAGAGACTTAACTTAAATGAATTATATGAATTTTGTGTGAAACCTCATTCGTGAGTAATGAGTACTTGATTTTAAAAGGGATAATGTTTCTTGATTTGAAATCGTAAATGTGTATCGACAAACCACCGCAGCGTTAATAAAGGAAAATGTATTGAATAATTAAGTATTATTAAAACCAAGAGAAACTTCCATCCGCATAGAGGCTAAGATGAGACAAAATGATATTTCCTAGCTCATGGCTGCCGTAATAAGATTGTTATAAACAAGAATATCCTACTCACATATAAGGCTTATGTTTCTCCGATTGTTTAAAAGAGAATTATATTCTTAAATGAATAAGACTATGAACTACTTAAACCTTTCTAAAATAAGAAACGTGAACATTTGAAATTAGGCAAACTTGGACGTTTGGAAAATAATGTTGTTACTTGATTTTACAAAGGTAAGAGTTTTGGTTTTCTTAAAAGACCACTCTATTTTATACTACGCATTGTGTGACTTATGTGAAAGAAACAGATCTTTTAAAGATTTAATGTGAAGTACTTTGGGGGTAGATACCGAACTTGTTAATAGAAGTACCTGTGTGAATAACTTGATTGTATTGGTTTGTGATAGCCTTGTAATACTTTCTTGTTGATTTGATAAGTAAACATGTTAGGATGCTACGTGTGTTAGTATCTTGTGATGTTAGTGTAAAGGGGTTTTCCTCGATCGCGCTTAAAGTTGTTTGACTATCACCGTTATGTTGGTATTGTACCACTCACCTTGACTTGGTCCGAGGTTGCCCTCCGACGCGGGTAGACTTCGGGACCATGATTCGAGAATACCTCATGCGGGTCCGGGATCCATGCGGAACTACGGGAGTTCCGTGTTAGTTTACTACTTGTGGTCATGCGTCCTTGTGGCCATGCGATCGCGAGTCGGGACGATCGGGGAGTAGCTACCGACGCGGGTTATACCTCACGCGGCCTATGAGGTTGGCCTACGCGAGCTGCGAAGTTCTGTGGCTAGACGCGCATTTGATATGCGGGCGAGTGACCAGCTTGATCATTTTACGGTCTAGACAGATATGATGATACAGTTTATGTCCTTGTTAGTACTGTGTGTGTTAGTAGTCGGCTATGCCTTCGCATTTACCGCATCGCTTTTATTTGGACACAGTGGGACCGGTGTTCATGTATTCCTTGGTGCTTTTATATCATGATCGCCGATGAGGAAGGTATTCCACGGGCATGATTGATATTGTGGCGTGAGACCCATAGTTATTATTGAGTGATGACTTTGAGCGCGAGTCCCGGCTTGACATGATCGCTTATTTATCAGAACCGTAGTTTGGTTATCATACATGTCTCCCGCTTTGTATAGACTACTATGATTTCATTTACGATTTATTTTCAGTTTCCACATACTGCACTGTTATCGACCTCCTTCGGGCTGCTCATGCCGCAGTAAAGGTACACCATCATCGATCCTCGCCTTAGGTCACGTCAATTGGGAAAGCTCCGCTTTCTCGAGGCTTATCGATGGTATAGTCCCCGTTGTTGTAGGTGTTTACATTCGTGGGTATGGCGGCCCCGCCCGCCATTGTTGTTGTATAATTTCTTAGGTCCAGAGTAATCTTGTGGGCAGGGTTTGTAAAAAGGATTAAACTGTTCATGTTGAAAAAGTTGTTGTTTATATATATGCCGAAAGGCAAGTTTTTCTCAGATTATTGTTTCATATTTCATAATATGCCTTGTATCGTTTTATGTTCCGCTGATTACTCTGATGTTGTATCACTAGGGTGCCCGGGGTAAGGCACCAGTCACGGGCCCGGAATCGGGTCGTGACAATGTCCTTTCTCTCTGGCTGTACCTCTGACAGACTCCCCATCGATCTACGACTCAAAGCATCTGCAACCACATTGACTTTTCCCGGATGGTATAGGATGTCGACATCATAATCCTTCAACAACTCTAACCACCGTCTCTGCCGCAAGTTCAGCTCCCTCTGCCTGAAGATGTACTGGAGACTCTTGTGGTCTTTATAAATATCCACATGAACCCCATATAAATAATGTCTCCAAATCTTCAAGGCATGAATAACTGCGGCCAACTCTAAGTCGTGGGTAGGGTAATTCCTCTCATGCTTCCGTAACTGCCAGGAAGCATAGGCTATAACCTTGTTGTGCTGTATCAATACGCACCCTAGCCCGATACCTGAGGCATCACAATAAATCACGTAGCCCTATAACCCCTCGGGAAGAGTAAGAACTGGAGTCGTCGTCAACCTTTCCTTCAGTAACTGGAAGCCCTTCTCACAAGCTTCTGTCCACTGGAACTTAGCTGCTTTCTGAGTCAGACTAGTCAACGGTGCTGATATCGAAGCAAACTGCTCCACAAACCTACGATAATATCCTGCCAGCCCTAAGAAATTGCGCACCTCCGTCGGAGTAGTAGGTCTCGGCCACGACTTGACCGCCTCAATCTTTGTCGTATTAACTTGAACACCATCAGCCCCAATAATGTGCCCCAAGAATGCCACTGAGGCCAACCAAAACTCACACTTGGAGAACTTGGCGAACAACTGCCGGCTACGGAGGACCTTGGCACCGCCTCAGTGATCTGCATGCTCGCCTGCTCGCGAATAAATGAGAATGTCATCAATGAATACTATAACAAACGATTCCAAAATGGCTTGAACACCGGCTCATCAAATCCATAAATACCATTGAGCGTTGGTCAAACCAAAAGACATCACCTCAACTCATAGTGCCCATAGGTCCCGAATGCGATCTTTGGGATATCCGCCTCTAACTCGCACTGATGATAACTGCACGCAGTCTATCTTGGAGAAACACCTCGCACTTCGCAATCGGTCAAACAAATCATCAATCCCGGAGGGTATCGTTCTTGATGGTTACCTTATTCACCGCTCAGAATCAACACACACATACGCAGATCCCATCATTCTTCTTCACAAACAAAATCGGCGCTCCTGCGGAGAAACACTAGGCCTGATAAAGCCTTTTCCAAAGAAATCTCTCACCGGTCCTTCAACTCCTCAACTCAAAGTGCCATCATGCATGGAATAGATATAGGCCGAGTGTCTGGCAACATATCAATACAAAACTCAATCTGTCACGACCCGACCTCGGGCCCGTGACTGGTGCCTTACCCCGGGCACCCTAGTGATACAACATCAGAGAAAATCAGCGGAAATAAAGATTTAAACATGAAACAAGATATATACTAATAAAAACAGGTTAACCAAAACGGTTACCTTCCTGTATATATACATCAAAATTGAACAGTAAATCCTTTACAAACCCTGCCCACAGCAGTACTACATACCTCTAAGAATGTAACAACAAGTATGACGGGACAGGGCCCCGCCATACCCCTGAATGTACAAGTACCTACAATGACAGGGGACTATACCAAAAGATAAGCCTCCGGAGAAACGGAGCTTCCCAAAACGCTGAACTGTGATCCTATGAGCGAGGATCAACAACCGGTGTACCTCTACCGCAGATGAACGCAGCCAAGGAGGTCGATACATGGTACCAAGTATGTGAAACTGAAAATACTGTAAATGAAATCATAACAGTCTATTTATAAAAACAGGAGACATATATGATAACCAAACTACAGTACACAACATATAAGCAGTCAAGTCAGGGACTCACGCCCTCAAAGTCATCACTCAAATATAACAATGGGTCTCACGCCCACAACATCAATCATGCCCGTGGAATACCTTCCTCACTGTCGGCAGTCTATGATATAACCACACCAAGGAGTACACATGAACACCAGGTCCCACTGTGTAAGAACCGACGGCAAGACGGGCGCATAGCTACCGTAACTACCGCATCATCAATCGACCGGCAAGTACGAAAGCCAACTACCGTAACCTACCGTACAACAATACTAAATAATCAGATCACGGCCGACGGCAAGTACGATAGCTCTACTGATCCACCGCATCACGCCGCCGACGGGCAAGACGTAAGATAATGTCACGACCCATTCCGGTTCAGAATCGTGCCTTACCGGGCACCCAAGTAGTCATACATCGAGTAATCGTGAAATATAAAACAAGACATGAAACAGCTTTATAAAATAAGACACGCTTTATGTGAACAAACGTCGCCTTTCGCATATATATATAAACAAGGTTTAGCGATTACATCCACATCGTACATCGTGACATGACTCTAAGGAAATATACAACTATGGCGGACGGGGCCCCGCCATACCGATCAGCAAAAACTATCTACAATACAGGAGATCATACCAAAAAGTAGAGCCTCGGGAAGATGGAGCTCCGACACCAATGCAAAGAGAGATCCTAAGGATGCGGATCTAGCACTGCTGCCTTACCGCTGCATGAACGCACCGGAGGTCGATAACAGGTACTAAGTATGCGAAATCAGAAAGTACTTAAATGAGAACATATCATTTTAAAACCAGTTTACAAATATGTGAAACAACATGAAACCGCACATAGTGCTACATCACAAACAAGAGCAACAATAGGTAAATCAGAATAGGTTTTGTCTAGGCTACGAATGATCAAACAGGCCACTCGCCACATCATCATTCTCGCAAGCCTAATCTCGACTCGAGTCCGCATAGGCCACTCACGGGCTCGCATGGCATAACCCCGCATCGAGGTAGCTACTCCTCAACGCCCCGACTCGTTGTCCGCACGGCCACATGGACCGCATGAGGTATAACCCCGCACACTAACTCGAACTCCCGTAGCTCGCATAGGTCCCTTGACCCGCATAGGTATTCTCGAATCACGGTCCTGCATCGCCGAGTCTACCCGCGACGGAGGCGCCTTAACCCCGGTAATATGTCAAGAGGTGAGTGATGTTACACTAACCTAACAGCTTATCGTTAACAACATAAGCACAACAAGAATACTCTTTTACACAAACGTTACAAGACACTAACACACATAGTATCATATCATGTCTACTTATCAAACCATCTTATTATTCTTTTTCACAATTCATATATAAGTCTGTTATAAACACATAGGCAAACTGTTTCTTTTATCAATCTTAAGTGGTTATACTTAACTTCCCATAAAGCTAGTATAACTCTTAAGCTTCTGTTTAAAAACCAATTAGTTCTCTTCTGTTAAAAAATGATTCAGTATTCTTTGAAATGCTTTCAGATCTTTATTATTCAGGCTTAGTGAGGCATTGCCGTAAGTGTTATTCGAGCTTAAGCCGTGAGGCATTCACGTAAGTATTATTCAGTTAACATATGTACGTCTACCGTACTATATATATATTGTAAAATATCATGCTTTAGGACGAATCACATACCTTCTCAGCGAAAACCGCCTGCCAAGATGAATATGTCGCGCGCAGAGAATCAGCCTATAATAGTCACAGACATCTTATCAAAGTCTAGACTACTCTGAAGGTCATTCTAAACAGAGGGTTCACAATTCTACGGAAAGTCGGGCAGCACAACCCTACCCGGTGAGCTATATGAGTTCATCAGTGAAAACAAATTCTATGTGAGTACTGATTCAATTATTCTTCTTTAAACCCTTCTCTGTGATAACAGTTCAATTCTATTCTTTAATACTCTTCTAAGTATTTATACTTATTCTTATACTTCTTCAAGATATATTCTCTAATTATAAAAGAAGGGTAAGTTTGTTTACCGGTAAGCCCAATAATATCCTAGATAAAAGTCGCTGAGCAAGGTTTAGCTCCTAAGTCAGCTCCGATAGCTCCAAGGAAACCTTAGAAGTTCTTCACAACTTCTACTAAGTACAAAGGGATTTGGGCTAGGTATTTTGGGCATTATAACAATACTAAGGCAACTTTTCTACCAAGGGAGGGGGTAGGTTTCGCCAGCTAGGCTGGGGTAGCCTCGGCCAAGCTTCTTAAGGGGAGGGGGGGTGTTGGACGAATTGCTTACAAAGGGAGAGGGAAGGATTTTAGACTTGGAAAGCTTATGTGGATGAAGAACACTTCATCTCAAGAGGGTATTTATAGGTCGAGGATGGCCAACCAATGGCCAAGATGAAGACAAGTGCAAGTGTAGGTCAAGCTTAGGGCAAGTGTGCTTGGCCAACTTGCACACAAAATATCCTACCAACTACTTGACCAAGTTGGCAACTCCAATCGGCCATATTGCCGTGTCAAGTCCATCAATTGGAGGGTGACAAGTGTCGCCCTCCCGTTGGTCCAAAATGTTTCGTCTCTCGGAAAAATCCGCAAAAATAAGAAATGGCATAGTCGGAAATTACCCTACGAAAGCTGTGGAAACGTTTCGTCGGAAAACTATTCGCTTTGTGAGTTGTGCACAAAAAAACGTCCAAGGCTTATCTTTAAGGCTAGACTTCATGCGTATTCCCACGCATATACTGGAAATACGGGTATAACAGATAACTACCGATCCACCGCATCACGAAACTTCGCCCAAACACCGACTCGCGGTCGACACGGCAAGCACGAAGGCCTCTACCGTGATCCACCTGCATCACGTCGGCGATCGGCAAGTACGTAGACCAACTACCAGATACCAAAGCCGTAATCACGAGACTTCGCCACAAAACACTCCTAATGGAAGCATACCCATGGGCCACCCATCGTGTCAGTATGTCCAAAGGAAATAACAAGATAATAATCATAATGGAAGCATACTCGTGGGCCACCCAACGTGTCAGTATGTCCAAAGCAAATAACAGAATAACACTCCTAATGGAAGCATACCCGTGGGCCACCCATCGTGTCAGTATGTCCAAAAGGAAATAACAAGATAATAATCATAATGGAAGCATACTCGTGGGCCACCCAACGTGTCAGTATGTCCAAAGCAAATAACAGAATAACACTCCTAATGGAAGCATACCGTGGCCACCCATCGTGTCGGTATGTCCAAAAGGAAATAACAAGATAACAATCATAGTGGAAGCATACTCGGCCACCCATCGTGTCGAGATGTCCAAAGCAAATAACAAGATAACACTTAATGGAAGCATACGTGGGCCACCCATCGTGTCGATGTCCAAAAGGATCGATATAGTGGAAGCATACCCGTGGGCCACCCATCGTCAAGATGTCCATCAATAAACTGATAGCCGCCCTCCAACGAGACGCAGAGTACGTAAATACAACACTTGCACAACAAAGGATATCACCACAAGCATAGGCAAGTTCAACATACTTTTAGACATTCTTTTTATGAACACAAATCCGGGTTTTAACCCCAAGGTA
The DNA here is from genome assembly GCA_029844215.1 of Przewalskia tangutica. Lineage (NCBI taxonomy): Eukaryota > Viridiplantae > Streptophyta > Magnoliopsida > Solanales > Solanaceae > Przewalskia > Przewalskia tangutica. The sequence goes on along the minus strand of CM056722.1, from coordinate 64,594,330 downwards.
CTACGTATTTTAACTCTTTAAAAGATCCATTTCTTTCACAAAAAGTCACACGATACCCGTAGTATCAAAATAGAGTAACTGTCTTTTTAAGTAAACCAAAACAATTTTCATACTTTCTTTTTAAACCAAATCATTTCTCCCTTTAAAGTCAAGTTACCATTTTAAATCCAATAATAAAACCTTTCTTTTGTTTTCATAAAGTCGTTATAACTAACTTCCCATAAAGCTATTATAACACTTTATGTTTTAAACCAATTTAAGACAGAACCATGCCTTTCTTTTAAACCAAAACACTTCAAATTCCTCAAGTCTCTTTTCTTTTAGAAAACAAGTTCCTTACTTTGGAATTTAAGAAAAATCAATACTTGTTATTAATGATCTTATTAAAGCAGCCATGGTCTAGGAAATGTAATACAATTTTGTCTTATCTTAGCTTCTATGCAGATGGAGGTTTCTACTGGTTTTAATATAATTAATTACTTGTCAATACATTTTCCTTTATTAACCATGCAGTGGTTTGTTCGATACTTATTCTCATTTCCGAAATCAATATAACTTATTCCTTTTAAAACCCAATTACCCATTTATCATAAATGCGGTTTCACAACTTTTTAACCCAAACCAAGTCCTTAATATTTCACATCAAGTCATTTATAAGTCAAGCCTCTTATCTTTTAAAAACCACAGACCATTTCTTTACCTACATAAAGTTTTTATAACAAACTTCCCATAAAGCCGTTATAACACTTTATGTTTTAAACCAATCAAATTCGTTTAGCACACGTACGTCTACCGTACTACATAGTTCACACAATCATGCTAGAAAAGATAGGAAGAGGTTCACATACCTCGCGACGATTATCGACAATTAGCAAACGCCCAAAGTACTATAACTCGCTAGCCTTTTCCACCCTTCAAGTAGAATACGCTACTGTAGTACTTCAACCTATAAAGGCCACAAAACGCCTATCAACCTCTAGATCTCTTCAGAGAACAATTCTAAGTACAAGGTCATTATTCTACGGAAAATTCGAAGATTCTCCTCCCGCATGACCACATAAATCTCCTCCTCTATCAAGGCCTGCTACCAAGCCAACAACTCCAAGGAGGGGGGGGGGGGATACACGTCTAACCGGACGTGTACAATTCTGCTCCACAATAATACTACAAGTCTACTGTAAATACAGTCCAATATAAATACAATACAATTCTTTATAAACATCCTTCCAATATATCTTATACTCAATTCTAAACTACTACAATATGTAATATCCAATTACAATAGGGGGACAAATATCATTACCTCGATAAGCCCAAAATTATCCAAGATTAATAAGTCGATCCTGAGCAACGCTTAGCTCCACTTCCTTACGCTCCAACCCGCTCCAAGCAACCCTTAGAAGTTTCTAAACAACTTCTCTTCAAGTTCAACTCCAAAAAGTGAAGAACACTTAGGCTACAATTTGGCAACTTTCGGCCAAGGCAACATTTCTAGGCTAGGGGTGTGAAATCTTTTCCAACTCTTGGTACACCATATTCCTAACACCCTAAGGAAGAACACTTAAAACTTTAAGAATTTTTGGACAACCTTTGCTCAAGAATCATGGCCAAAGCCGAGAGCACACAAGAGAAAGGGAGGGAATTTTAAGACTTGGAAACTCTCTAAGTGTTGGATGAATAAGTCTTGCATCAAGGGGGGTATTTATAGAGAAAACAATGGCCAAGATTAAAGCAAGTGTATGGTGAGGATTAGGGACAAGTGTGTGGGTAGTTTGCCAACCATATGTCCACCACAAAAATGGGACAAGTGGCTTGCCACTTGTCCCCCACAAAAAAACGTCCAAGTGTCCAATAATTTCGGCCATAGGGCCACATGGGGGTGACACGTGTCGCCCCCCTACTCGTCCAAAATATTTCATCATCCGAAAATATCCGTAATGCCAAAAATCCGAAAATAAAGTGGGCCCCACAAAACCGTAAATTCTCCCGTGGGCCCCACGGGACCAATTTCGGAAATATAATTCCATAATTCTAATATAATCCAAGAAGCCCAAATACCAAATCTGGGAATCCAATTCCCATCAACGAACCTTTTTCCTTCACAAAAACCGGAAACTTTTCCGTCGAAAAATCACATCTTTCTTCCTTTCCAAAATTACCGTCGTATTCTCGTACGTACGTCCTCACATGTATACCCTGGAACTACGGGGTGTAACATTCTTCCCCCCTTAGAAACATTCGTCCCGAATGTTCCTTCTAAGTCTCAAACATACGTGCTACCGGTATAGTCTTCACTACTATACTTACAAAACCACTTATGCCACACCTGGCCATAATATACCACATGCGCAAAACTCCAATCCAAGCCAACGATGAATCACTTCTAAGATGTAAAACAACACTAACTCCCATTCCTGGCCCAAAGGATACTCTCTTCGCACCTTCACTTCACAAAAAAAAATGATCACTTTCATCCCCTTAACACATGTTCACTTCTTTCCTTATTCGTCGTACCCTTCTCGTACACCCGAACTCTTTCTAGTAAACGTACCATACTCCAGTCATCGCTTCAGTTCCCGAAACCTTGGAGTCACCACCTCCAAACTTGGTTATCTACTAGCCTCAAATTCCTTTAAGGCCATTCCCAGCCTTCATGATCCGATTCTGGTCGAACACATCCACGAACTCATACGATGGTTACCTAAACTTGGGCCTAACACCCTCGTGACCCTACCACCTGGCGGGACCACCTCGAACTGACCCCACCTCATGCCGGGCTGCGGGTTGACCCGCGACCTGGCCTCAACCCGACCCATTATCGCGCCAAACTCTCTCGTTCCCCGATCCGGAACAATCTTACTAATTCACGTCATGAAAGCTACCACTTCTATCTCAAACTACCCATGGAATTATCCCAAAATATATTTCACGCATACCAAGTATTTCGACAAAGACCAACCGTAAAATCATCCACTCAAGACGGCCTTGCATCCAAGGTCCTAACTGTTATAAATTCTAAGGCTCACAATTGTCTCGTCCCCAGACTTACCCTTTTCAACTACCCATGTTTTCTAATTCACACTTAACACAATGCTATCCATACATAGCGCTCCACATGTATCTACCATGACAACATAAACCAGTCTCTTAAGGGCTGAAGATATCTCTGTAACTACTGCCTCACTTTCCCTTTGTCGCTCTAATCATAATCACGCCTGCAGGCGCCTAGCTATATAAGGCGATGAACCACCACCGATCCCGGCGTCGAAGTCTCTACATCCGTGCTACTGCCTGGACAAACTCTCACCAAATGGCCCTGTTGGCCGCAAGCATAACAATCTCCCAAACTAGCATGACACCCTGAGGACCATCCTCAGCTCTCTATCTATAGAACTCTGGCGAACTGCAACTCAAGAAATCCCGAAGTCTCAGACTATCGGATCTAGGTGAACCATCGTACTATCTGAACCTCCGGCTCCGTCCGTCCTCATTCCTACCACCACTAGCTAGTAATCGCCATCTCTTGAACTCATATCCTCGGCCTCGCCGTGGCACCGAGGCTCGTATCGTGGCCTCGTGAGAAATTGCCGCCGCCTAAACTCGCTTGGGGCTAGCGGCATCATAAAACTCGTCGTCTGAAGTACTATCTCAGGTAATGACCAGGCATGTGCCTCGTAACCCTCAGGCTCTACTCGCACTCTCTCGCTGCTTGCCCTTCCGGGCTCGTTGCCTTGCGTAGAGGCGTAACGGGTACATAAGAATACGTCAGAGGGAGTCCAACTTATAACACAGCTCTAAGGCACGATCTCAGAGTGAGAAGAATGGAAACCAATCCTAAATATCCTGTAGCCTCCTGATTATAGATGTGGTGCACAACACACCGATAATCAAGACTCTACTAGACACGGTCTGTAGACACTTTCCGAGGATTAACTGCTCTGATACCACTTTTGTCACGACCCGACCTCGGGCCCGTGACTGGTGCCTTACCCCGGGCACCCTAGTGATACAACATCAGAGAAAATCAGCGGAAATAAAGATTTAAACATGAAACAAGATATATACTAATAAAAACAGGTTAACCAAAACGGTTACCTTCCTGTATATATACATCAAAATTGAACAGTAAATCCTTTACAAACCCTGCCCACAACAGTACTACAGACCTCTAAGAATGTAACAACAACTATGACGGGACAGGGCCCCACCATACCCCTGAATGTACAAGTACCTACAATGACAGGGGACTATACCAAAAGATAAGCCTCCGGAGAAACGGAGCTTCCCAAAACGCTGAACTGTGATCCTATGAGCGAGGATCAACAACCGGTGTACCTCTACCTGCGGCATGAACGCAGCCCCCCGAAGGAGGTCGACAACAGTACCAAGTATGTGAAATCCGAAAATATCGTAAATGAAATCATAATAAATATATATAAAACAGAGACATGTATGATAACCAAACTACAAGACACAACATATAAGGCCATGTGTCAAGTCGTGACTCACGCCTCAAAGTCATCACTCAAATATAACAATGGGTCTCACGCCCACAACATCAATCATGCCCGTGGAATACCTTCCTCATCGCTGCAGCCTATGATATAACCACACCAAGGAGTACATGAACACCAGTCCCACTGTGTCATAAGAACCGTGACGGGCAAGACGAAGGCATAGCTACGTAACCACCTGCATCATTGTTATACCCGTATTTGTGGTATGTACGTAAAGGAATACGCATAAAAGTTTTGGTCTTAAAGTTAGGCCTTGACGATTTTTAGGCACTACTCACAAAGCGAACGGTTTTCCGGCGAAACGCTTTCCACACTTTCATAGGATAAATTCCGCTATGTCATTTCTTATTTTTGCGGATTTTTCCGGAGACGTAACACTTTGGACCAATGAGAGGCGACACTTTCCACCCTCTCATTGGTGGACTTGTCACGCAATAGGGCCGATTGGATGCCAAGCCTTGTCATAAAGTTGGCTAGATATTTTGTGTGCAAGTTGGCCAAGGACACTTGCCTAAATCCTCACCCTACACTTGCCTTGCACTTGGCATAATCTTGGCCATTGGTTGGCCATGTCTTGACCTATAAATACCCCTTGTTGAAGAGTTATTTCATCCTAAATTGAGCAATCTACCTAAGTCTCAAATCCTCCTCTCCCTCTTGTTGTTTCGTCCCAAACACACCCTCCCTCGAGAAGCTTGGCCGAGGCTACCCCACCCCTAGCCTAGTAAAACCTACCCCCTCCCTTGGTAGAAAAGTTGCCTCTTGTATTGTTATAATGCCCAAAATACCCTAGCCCAAATACCTTAGCACTTAGTAGAAGTTGTGAAGAACTTCTAAGGTTTCCTTGGAGCATACAACTTGGTGAGCAAAACCTTGCTCAGCGCGACTTTTCTAGGATATTATCGGGCTTGCCGAGGTAACTAATCCTAACCTCTTTTGAATTAAAGAATACTTACTGTTGTAGAATAAGAATAGTATAAATACTTAGAAGTATATCACGTAATAGAATTGAAGTGTTAATCACTTAGAAGGGTTTAAAGAAGAATAATCAAACTGATTTACATAGACTGCTTTCACGATGACTTATATAACTCACCGGGTAGGGTTGTGCTGCCCGACTTTCCGTAAATTGAGGACCCTCTGCTTAGAATGACCTTGAGTAGTCTTTAATAGATATCTGTGACTATTATAGGTCGACTCTTCATACTGACATATTCAACTTGCGGTGGTTTTTTGAGAAGGTATGTGATTCTTCCTAAAGCATGATATTTTACAATATGTATATAGTACGGTAGACGTACATGTGTTAATCGAATAATACTTACGGTAATGCCTCACGGCTTAAGCTGAATAATACTTACTAATGCCTCACGCTTAAGCCTAAATAATAAAGAATCAAAACATTTCAAAGGACTATGAACCTTTTATTAATGAAGGAGGACTAATTGGTTTTTAAACAGAAGCTTAAGAGTTATACTAGCTTTATGGGAAGTAAGTATAACCACTTAAGATTGATAAAAGAAACAAGTTTGCCTATGTGTTTATAACAGACTTATATATTGTGAATAAAAAGATGGTTTGATAGGTAGACATGATATGATGCTAGGTGTGTTAGTATCTTGTAACATTTGTATAGGTGAGTATCCTTGTTGTGCTTGTGTTACTTAAAGGTAAGTTGTTATGTTAGTATACTATCACTCACTCTTGAGATGATACCGGGGTTAAGGCGCCCTCCGACGCGGGTAGACTCAGTGATGCAGGACCATGATTCGAGAATACCTCATGCGGGTCCAGGGGGCCTATGCGGAGCTACGAGAGTTCCAGGTTAGTATGCGGGGTTATACCTCATGCGGTCTGTGTGGCCATGCGGACAGCGAGTCCAGGACGATGCCGAGGAGTAGCTACCCTCGATGCGGGGTTGTACCTCATGCGGGCCCATGTGAGTGGCCTATGCGGACCGAGTTCAGATTAGGCTTGAGAATGATGGGGGCGAGTGGCCCTGTTTCGATCATTCGCAGCCTAGACAAGACTCATTACAGTTACCTATTGTTGCTCTTGTTTGTGATGTGGCACTATGTGCGGTTTCCTTGGTTGTTTCATACATATTTGAAAACTGGTTTTAAAAATGATATGTTTCATTTAAGTACTTTACAGTTTCGCATACTTAGTACCTGTTGTACTGACCTCCTTCGGGGGGCTGCGTTCATGCCGCAGGTAAGGGCAAGCAGGTGCTAGATCCGCATCCTTAGGATCTCTACGTTGGTGTCAGGAGCTCCATCTCTTCCGGAGGCTCTACTTTTGGTATGATCTCCCTGTTGTAGTTAGTTTTGCATACTGGTATGGCGGCCCCGTCCCGCCATAGTTGTATATTTCCTTAGAGTGCTGTAGTCATGTTGCAAAGGTCGGATGTAATCGCTAAAACATGATTATATATATACGCCAAAGGCCACGTTTTCTCACAAAATCGTGTCTTGTTTTATAAATCGTTTCATGTCTTGCTTTATGTTTCCGCCGATTACTGATGTATGACTACTTGGGTGCCTGAAGGCACACCACGCCCCGAACGGGTCGTGACAAAAGTGGTATCAAGCGATTAATCCGGAAAGTGTCTACGCATCGTATCTAGTAGTCTTGATTATCGGTTGTGCGCACCACACCAATAATCGTGAGGCTATAGGATATTTAGGATTGGTTTCCATTCTTCTCATTCCGAGATCGTGCTTTAGAGCCGTTATAGGTTGGACCCTCTAACGTATTCCTTTCCCGTAGCGATTATGCCTCCACGTAAGGCAACCCGGCCCGAATGGCAAGGCAAGGCAGGAGTCGCTAGCAGACACCCAGAGTCACGAGGGCTCGTGCCCGGGCCTATACCAGACGGCGAGTTCTATGACGCCACAGCCCAAAGACACCACAAGACCCACACCTCCCGTCCCCATGCAGGGCGGAGGAGTTAGGGCATGAGACGGCCCACCTTTGGCTAAAGTCAGGCCCGACACGAGAGAGATTGACGCGGCCTGGTTCCACCCGGCTCCGGGCCGCACCCGTGGTACACCCGAGGGCAGATAGTTTGAGGCTACGAGACTTCTTGAGCTGTAGCCCACCGGAGTTTTATGGATCGAGGCCGGAGGATGATCCGCAGGAGTTCATCCGTCAGCTTCAGAGGATTTTGAGAGTGATCAGGGCGTCGGAGACCGAGTCTGTGATCTTTGGTTCACATAGGCTGCGTGACACCGCAGTCGATTGGTTTGATTCATGGGAGTTATCCCGGAGAGCACGCGTCCCGCCTACTGGGATGAGTTCTCGCAGGCTTTCCTCACTCACTTCTTGCCTCCACAGATGAGGAGGCGCGGTGATAGATTTTTACTACGAGGTCGCGGTGCCAGATTTTCCGTCGCCCGGAGTCACCGAGTTCCCGACGTGTTTCGGATGACCTCTGCATCCTCCGAGGAGATCGAGTTTTGTATTGATGTGTTGCGGATACTCGGCCTATTTCCATTCCGCCATACGTAACGGCACCCGCCGAGTTGAGAGAGTCAAGGATCGGCAGGGATTTGCTAGCAGAAGCGGCTTCATTAGGCCTAGTGTTTCTCCCTCGGGAGCGCCGGTGTTCGTGAAGAAGAAGGGACGACGCCGCATGTGTGTCGACAGGTGAACCAACAAGGTGACCATTAAGAACGTATACCCTTCCTAGGATTGATGATTTGTTCGACCCTGCGAGGTGCGAGATGTTTCTCAAGATTGATCCGCGATCGCTATCATCAGTGCGAGTCGAGGTGGATGTCCCTAGATCGCATTCGACCCAGACGCATTATGAGTTCGTGGTCATGTCTTTTGGGTTGACCAATGCTGCGGTATTCATGGATTTGATGAACCGAGTGTTCAAACCATTTTTGGACACATTTGTGATAGTGTTCATTGATGATATCTTGCTTTATTCTCGCCAGCAGAGCATACGCGAGCATTTGAGGATCGTGGCCGATAGCTTCTCCAGACCAGCTTGTACGCCAAGTTTTCCAAATGTGAGTTTTGGTTAACTTCATGGCGTTTCTGGGCATATTGTCGGTGATGGCATTCGAAAGGATACGCCAAGATCGGCGCCAGGACTTGGTTTCACCTACTACTCCGGCTGCAGGTTCGCAGCTCGGGCCTCGCAGGTATTATCGCGGTTCGTGGAGAAGTTTGCTTCTATCTCGCACCATTGACTAGGTGACTCGAAGGCAGCCAAGTTTGATGGACCGATGCTTGTGAGCGGGGTTTCGATTCGAAAGAGATCGACGACCGCCTCGTCTTACTCTTCCAGAGGGTCCATGGTTATATCGTATTGTGATGCGTCGCATCGGGTTGGGATGTATTGACGCAGCATGGCAGGTTATAGCATATGCATCCCGACAGTGAAGAAACACGAGGAACTACCCCACCCATGATTTGGAGTCGTACCGTGATTCACGCCAAGATCCGAGGCACTATTTGTATGGGGTTCACGTGGATATTTATACGCACCACAAGAGCCTCCAAAGATATCTTCGGCCAGAGGAGCCGAACTTACGTAGACGGTGGTTAGAGTTGCTTAAGGATTACGATGTTGATATCCTATACCACCCGGGAAGGCCAATGTTGTGGCGTATGCCCGAGTCGTAGGTCGATGGGAGCCCATCGACGTGCGCTAGAGAGGAGGGACATGGTTCGTGATTTGCATCAGTTAGCGAGCCTTCGTGTCCGTTTGATTGATTCTGATAGCAGTGGGGTTAGAGTTCGTGAGGTTGCCGAGTCTTCCATCGTCGAGGAGGTGAAGAGGCAACAGTTCGAGGATCCAGCTTTGATTCGATATCGTGATACAGCTCTTCGCGAGGGCAAGGGTCCTTTTGAGGTAGCACCTGATGGGGTGCTAAGGTTTGAGGGCGCTGTGTGTTCCGGATGTTTCGTGACTTGGCAGCAGGAGTTCTTGGGAAGCACACAAATAGCGTTACTCTATCCATCCGGTCGATCAAGATGTACCACGACCTTAGATCTGTATTGGTGGGATGGCTTGAAGAGGACGCGTTGCGAAGTTCGTAGCTCAATGCCCGTGTTGTCGCAGGTCAGAGCACCGAGAGGCCCGGTGGTTTGTTACAGCGATAGAGATCCCGACTGGAAGTGGGAGGTAATCAACATGGACTTCATCACAGGGATTACCTCGCACTCGCAGGAGACATGATTCTATATGGGTTATCGTCGACAGTCGACGAAATCAGCCCACTTTCTTCCCGTCAGACGACTTTTTCTACCGAGGATTATGCGAACTTTACATCCGAGAGATCGTCGATCGCATGGAGTCCCTACTTCGATCATATCGCATGCAGGAGCCCGGTTTACGCCAACTTCGAGGTCCTTCCAGAGGGGTTTAGGACGCAGTGAGCCCGAGTAATCGCATTTCATCCACGCATGACGGACAGCAGAGCGCACTATCCGCACTCTCGAGGATATCTCGCGAGCCCGTGTTATTGATTTCAGGTAGTTGGGAGGATCATTTGCCTCTCGGTTGAGTTCGCGATAATAATAGCTACCACTCCAAAGATTCGATGGCGCCTTATGAGGCCTTGTATGGGAGGAAGTGCAGATCGCCTATAGGTTGGTTCGAGGTGGGCGAGGTGCAACTAGTGGGACCAGATTTGGTGCAGCAGGCAGTGGATAAGGTGAAGCTTATCCGAGCCGCTATCGATACCGCAGTCGATGTAAGTCGTATGCAGATCATCGCCGTCGACATCCGAGTTTGCGCTTGATGATTGGGTTTTCTGAAGGTGTCACCCACGGGTGTGATGAGATTCGGAAGAAGGAAACTCACCAAGCGTACATCGGGCCGTTTCGATTGTCCGCAGGTAGGCAAGGTTGCCCATGAGTTGGATCTCGTCCGATCCGGAGGCGGTGCATCCGTGTTTCACGCTTTATGCCGAGGAGATGCATCGGATCCATCTAGAGTACATCCGATTGACGATGTCCAGTGACCGGCGGGTTATCGTATGAGAGATTCCCATAGCGATAATCGATCGTCGTTAGCGTCATGACGGGCGACGGGCTTCCACAAAGTCTGCGGGCGAACGAGCTCGGGAGGAGATGACGTGGGAAGCCGAGGAGGACATGAGGCGTAAGTATCTCACCGCTCCCACCCTCCGTAATTCACTTTCCTACTTGTAAATCTTCATTATCGCTTATGCCTAAGTGTTGTTTATGGCCGTGTGTGGCTTTTGCAAACTGCTTAAGTTTTGAAGAACCTTATCGTTATCTGTCTTGGGAAGGAACATTCGGACGAATGTTTCTAAGGAGGAGAATGTTATACCTCGTATTTGTGGTATGTACGTAAAGGAATACGTACAAAAAGTTTTGGTCTTAAAGTTAGGCCTCGACGATTTTTAGGCACTACTCACAAAGTTTAACGGTTTTCCGACGAAACGCTTTCCACGCCTTTCATAGGATAAATTCCGCTTATGTCATTTCTTATTTTTATGGATTTTTCCGAGAGACGTAACACTTTGGACCAATGAGAGGCGACACTTTCCACCCTCTCATTGGTGGACTTGTCACGCAATAGGCCGATTGGATGCCAAGCCTTGTCATAAAGTTGGCTAGATATTTTGTGTGCAAGTTGGCCATGACACTTGCCTAAATCCTCACCCTACACTTGCCTTGCACTAGGCATAATCTTGGCCATTGGTTGGCCATGTCTTGACCTATAAATACCCCCCCTTGTTGAAGAGTTATTTCATCCTAAATTGAGCAATCTACCTAAGTCTCAAATCCCTCCCTCTCCCTCTTGTTGTTTCGCCCAAACACACCCTCCCTCGAGAAGCTTGGCCGAGGCTACCCCACCCCTAGCCTAGTCGAAACCTACCCCCTCCCTTGGTAGAAAAGTTGCCTTCTTGTATTGTTATAATGCCCAAAATACCCTAGCCCAAATACCTTAGCACTTAGTAGAAGTTGTGAAGAACTTCTAAGGTTTCCTCGAGCATACAACTTGTGAGCAAAACCTTGCTCAGCGCGACTTTTCTAGGATATTATTGGGCTTGCCGAGGTAACTAATCCTAACCTCTTTTGAATTAAAGAATACTTATCGTTGTAGAATAAGAATAGTATAAATACTTAGAAGTATATCACGTAATAGAATTGAAGTGTTAATCACTTGAAGGGTTTAAAAGAAGAATAATCAAATCAGATTTACATAGACTGTTTTCACAAGAGACTTATATAACTCACCGGTAGGGTTGTCTGCCCGACTTTCCGTAGAATTGAGGACCCTCTGCTTAGAATGACCTTGAGTAGTCTTTAATAGATATCTGTGACTATTATAGGTCGACTCTCTCATACATATATTCAACTCGGCGGTGGTTTTCACTGGAAGGTATGTGATTCTTCCTAAAGCATGATATTTTACAATATGTATATAGTACGGTAGACGCATACGTGTTAATCGAATAATACTTACGGTAATGCCTCACGCTTAAGCCTGATTAATACTTACGGAATGCCTCACGCTTAAGCCTAAATAATAAAGAATCAAAACATTTCAAAGGACTATCGAACCTTTTATTAACAAGATGAGACTAATTGGTTTTTAAATGAAGCTTAAGAGTTATACTAGCTTTATGGGAAGTAAGTATAACCACTTAAGATTGATAAAAGAAACAAGTTTGCCTATGTGTTTATAATGCACTTATATATTGTGAATAAAAAGATGGTTTGATAGGTAGACATGATATGATGCTAGGTGTGTTAGTATCTTGTAACATTTGTATAGGTGAGTATCCTTGTTGTGCTTGTGTTACTTAAAGGTAAGTTGTTATGTTAGTATACAATCACTCACTTGAGATGATACCGGGTTAAGCCGCCTCCGTCGCGGGGTAGACTCAGCGGTCCGGGACCATGATTCGAGAATACCTCACGCGGGTCCAGGGGCTATGCGGAGCTACGAGTTCCGTGTTAGTATGCGGGTTATACTCACGCGTTCGTGGCCACGCGACAATGAGTCCGTGACGACGCCGAGGAGTAGCTACCGACGCGGGTTGTACTTGCGGGCCCACGTGAGTGGCCTATGCGACTCGAGTCCAGGATTAGGCTTGCACGACGACGGGGCGACTGGCCCTGTTTCGATCATTCGCAGCCTAGACAAGACTCATTACAGTTACCTATTGTTGCTCTTGTTTGTGATGTGGCACTATGTGCGGTTTCCTTGGTTGTTTCATACATATTTGAAAACTGGTTTTAAAAATGATATGTTTCATTTAAGTACTTTACAGTTTCGCATACTTAGTACCTGTTGTACTGACCTCCTTCGGGGCCGCTCATGCCGCAGGTGGCAAGCAGTGCTAGATCCGCATCCTTAGGATCTCTACGCTGGTGTCGAGCTCCATCTCTTCCGAGGCTCTACTTTTGGTATGATCTCCCGTTGTAGTTAGTTTTGCATACAGTGGTATGGGCCCCGTCCCCGCCATAGTTGTATATTTCAGAGGTCTCGTAGTCATGTTGCATAAAGGTCGATGTAATCGCTAAAACATGATTATATATATACGCCGAAAGGCCACGCTTTCACAAAACTGGTCTTGTTTTATAAATCGTTTCATGTCTTGCTTTATGTTTCGCTGATTACTCGATGTATGACTACTGGGTGCCCGAAGGCATCACCACGCCCGAACGGGTCGTGATAATCATCAATCGACCGGCAAGTACGAAGCCAACTACCGTAACCTACCGTACTAACAATACTAAATAATCAGATTACGGCCGATCCGGGCAAGTACGATAGCCTCTACCAGATCCACTCGCATCACGCCGCCGACCGGGCAAGTACGCAAGATAACTACCAGATCCACCGCATCACGAAACTTCGCCCAAACACCGACTCGCGGCCGACACGGCAAGAACGGGCCTCTACCAGATCCACTCGCATCACGCCGCCGATCGGCAAGTACGTGACCAACTACCGTGATACCAAAGCCAGAATCACGCAGACTTCGCCACAAAACACTCCTAATGGAAGCATACCCGTGGCCACCCATCGTGTCAAGATGTCCAAAGGAAATAACAAGATAATAATCATAATGGAAGCATACCGTGGCCACCAAACGTGTCGGTATGTCCAAAGCAAATAATGAATAACACTTAATGGAAGCATACCCGTGGCCACCATCGTGTCGAGATGTCCAAAAGGAAATAACAAGATAATAATCATAATGGAAGATACTCAGGCCACCCAACGTGTCAAGATGTCCAAAGAAAATAATGTAATAACACTCTTAATGGAAGCATACCCGGGCCACCCATCGTGTCGATGTCCAAAAGGAAATAACAAGATAACAATCATAGTGGAAGCATACCGCGGCCACCCATCGTGTCGTGATGTCCAAAGCAAATTACAAGATAACACTCTTAATCAAGTATACTCGTGGCCACCCATCGTGTCAAGATGTCCAAAAGGATAGATATAGTGGAAGCATACCCTGGCCACCCATCGTGTCGATGTCCATCAATCAACCAGATAGCCTACTCCAACGAGACGCAGAGCACGTAAATACAACACTTGCACAACAAAGGCTATCACCACAAGCATAGGCAAGTTCAACATACTTTTAGACATTCTTTTTATGAACACAACCGGTTTTAACCCCAAGGTACTACGATTTTAACTCTTTAAAAGATCCATTTCTTTCACAAAAGTCACACGATACCCGTAGTATCAAAATAGAGTAATCGCTTTTTTAAGTAAACCAAAACAATTTTCATACTTTCTTTTTAAACCAAATCATTTCTCCCTTTAAAGTCAAGTTACCATTTTAAATCCAATAATAAAACCTTTCTTTTGTTTTCATAAAGTCGTTATAACTAACTTGCCATAAAGCTATTATAACATTTTATGTTTTAAACCAATTTAAGACAGAACCATGCCTTTCTTTTAAACCAAAACACTTCAAATTCCTCAAGTCTCTTTTCTTTTAGAAAACAAGTTCCTTACTTTGGAATTTAAGAAAAATCAATACTTGTTATTAATGATCTTATTAAAGCAGCCATGATCTAGGAAATGTAATACAATTTTGTCTTATCTTAGCTTCTATGCAGATGGAGGTTTCTACTGGTTTTAATATAATTAATTACTTGTCAATACATTTTCCTTTATTAACGCTGCAGTGGTTTGTTCGATACTTATTCTCATTTCCGAAATCAATATAACTTATTCCTTTTAAAACCCAATTACCCATTTATCATAAATGCGGTTTCACAACTTTTTAACCCAAACCAAGTCCTTAATATTTCACATCAAGTCATTTATAAGTCAAGTCTCTTATCTTTAAAAACCACAGACCATTTCTTTACCTACATAAAGTTGTTATAACAAACTTCCCATAAAGCCGTTATAACACTTTATGTTTTAAACCAATCAAATTGCTTAGCACACGTGACGCTCACCGCACTACATAGTTCACACAATCATGCTAGAAAAGATAGGAAGAGGTTCACATACCGCGACGATTATCGACAATTAGCAAAACGCCCAAAGTACTATAACTCGCTAGCCTTTTCCACCCTTCAAGTAGAATACGCTACTCGTAGTACTTCAACCTATAAAGGCCACAAACGCCTATCAACCTCTAGATCTCTTCAGAGAACAATTCTAAGTACAAGGTCATTATTCTACTGAAAATTGGCAAGACTTTCCCCCGCAACCACATAAATCTCCTCCTCTATCAAGGCCTCGCTACCAAGCCAACAACCTGGGGGTTACACGTCTAACCGGACGTGTACAATTCTGCTCCACAATAATACTACAAGTCTACTGTAAATACAGTCCAATGTAAATACAGTTCAATTCTTTATAAACATCCTTCCAATATATCTTATACTCAATTCTAAACTACTACAATATGTAATATCCAATTACAATAGGGGGACAAAGATCATTACCTCGATAAGTCCAAAATTATCCAAGATTAATAAGTCGATCCTGAGCAACGCTTAGCTCCACTTCCTTACGCTCCAACCCGCTCCAAGCAACCCTTAGAAGTTTCTAAACAACTTCTCTTCAAGATTCAACTCCAAAAAGTGAAGAACACTTAGGCTACAATTTGGCAACTTTCGGCCAAGGGAACATTTCTAGGCTAGGGGTGTGAAATCTTTTCCAACTCTTGGTACACCATCTTCCTAACACCCTAAGGAAGAACACTTAAAACTTTAAGAATTTTTGGACAACCTTTGCTCAAGAATCATGGCCAAAGCCGAGAGCACACAAGAGAAAGGGAGGGAATTTTTAAGACTTGGAAACTCTCTAAGTGTTGGATGAATAAGTCTTGCATCAAGGGGGGTATTTATAGAGAAAACAATGGCTAAGATTAAAGCAAGTGTATGGTGAGGATTAGGGACAAGTGTGTGGGTAGTTTGCCAACCATACGTCCACCAAAAAAATGGGACAAGTGGCTTGCCACTTGTCCCCACAAAAGAAACGCCCGTGTCCATAATAATTTCGGCCATAGGGCCACATGGGGGTGACACGTGTCGTCCCTACTCGTCCAAAATATTTCATCATCCGAAAATATCCGTAATGCCAAAAATCCGAAAATAAAGTGGGCCCCACAAAATCGTGAATTCTCCCGTGGGCCCCACGGGACCAATTTCGGAAATAAAATTCCATAATTCTAATATAATCCAAGAAGCCCAAATACCAAATTTGGGAATACAATTCCCATCAACGAACCTTTTTCCTTCACAAAAACCGGAAACTTTTCCGTCGAAAAATCACATCTTTCTTCCTTTCCAAAATTACCGTCAGATTCTCGCACGCACGCCCTCACATACATACCCCGAACTACGGTGTAACACAATCTCCTCTCGTGAGGGATACCCGAGATCATTTGGGATTACATCCGAAACTCTCTAACCACCGAATCGATCAAGAGTCGGCACTCACCAGATCGAATACCGAACCAGGATGATAGATGCACTCTTCGCACCATCTTCTTAGCCTTGAGGTAAGAAATAAACTTACCCTCGGCGATGCTGTTGCTCTTCCACTCGATAATCGGCTCACCAGAAACCGAACCGACCAACTCGTTTCTACCAACGTTGGCATAACAAAGAAGCCAACCACCATACCCATAATGACGCCAAAATCACCATCTCCAACTCTATCAAGTCCGCAGTGGTCCGACGATCGTAAATAAACACCGGACAACTTTTGTACACCCGCTCAGCTAACACCGAATCACCCACTAGCGTAGCTACCTCAAAAGGCTCTATCGACACCGGCGCTATCCCGATTCTACCAGCAATAAGAGGGGACACGTAGGACAAGGTAGAACCTGGATCTATCAAAGCATAAACGTCACAGCATGAAATCAATAATGTACCTGTGACGACGTCCGGGGAAGCTTCCTTTTCCTGGCGGCTAGCTAAGGAATATATGCGGTTCTGTGGACTTCTAGAACTGGGACCTCCACCACGACCTCTGTCACGGCCTGCCGGTATGTGAACACCCTGCCCTCCGGGGCGCATAACCACAGAAGAAGAAGACCCAAAGAATCGATCCGCCGGTGAACCATACCACCCATGTTGCCTCTTGTCGGACAATCTCTCTTCAAATGGCCCTGCTGGCCACAAGAGTAACAAGCTCCTGGAGGAACATGACACCCCCCACGATGGGAATCACCACATCTACCACACCGAGGTATATGTGGCCTCATCTGACTGGGACCCCGGTTCCTCTGGGAACCCAAAGACCTGGAGCCCTGTCCTGCTCCTGAATTACCTGACCGATCAAACCTCCTGCCAGAAAACCGAGAAGGAGCACTTTGTGCCGGCTGAAATGTGGACTCGGCTCGCCGAGGTTGTCCGCCAAAATCACCTTGAGACTCGCTGCTCGCCCTTCGGCCGCCTCAGTCTATCTCGATCCTCTCTCTCGCCCTCTATCCTCTCGCGCATAAGCTCGCATCTCCGCAATATCCATACCTGGCTGAAGGGCCACTCCCAAGCATGCAGTAATCATATGACGGTCTAGCCCCATCACATAGCGATGAACTCTGTCTGCCATGTCAGCCACAATGGTGAGCGCATACCTGGCCAATGAATCAAACTTCAGGCTGTACTCTCTGATAGTCCTCCCATTCTGTCTCAATGTCAAGAATCTATCCACGCGGTGTCTCCTCATCTCAGGAGGCAAAAAGTGATCCAGGAAGGCCTCTGTGAACTCATCCCAAATAGCTGGAAGAGCACCCTCACCTCTAGACATCTCCCATGACTCAAACCAGTTCAACGCAATATCACGTAACCGGTAAGAGGCTAACACAACTGACTCTGTCTCCGAGGCCCTAAGCACTGATAGTCCGTCAGAATCGCCGAATAAACTCCCGAGATCATCCTCGCATCTCGATCCATAGAACTTCGGTGGATGACAACCTGCAAAATCCCAACCGTAAACCGTAGGTCTGTGGTTAGCTACCGCCTCGCCGCGCTGCCGCCACTATGCCGGTCAATAACCGTGGTTCGCTTCTCCGTATCTTATACTCGGCCTGGCCGCGGAATCGAGGCTCGTGCACGAACCTTCGAGCTACGGCCGCCTTCTAATACCGCTTGCGTGGCTGAACTCGCCGACTGCTACAATCTCGTGCATAGTCCGGGCTCGAGTCCCGTAACCTTCTCGCATACCGCTAGCAGCCTCGCGCTTTGCTCTTCGGGCCTCGTCGCTTCCGCGAGGCATAATCGATACATAAGAATAGGTCGAGAGGATTCAACCTAATAAGACAGCTCGCACGATCTCAGAGAGAAGAATGGAAGCCAATCCTAAATGTCCCCGCACCTCCCGATTATAGATGTGGTGCACAACATACCGATAATCAAGACTCTACTAGACACGGTCCAGACACTTTCGAGGACTAATCGCCTCGATACCACTTTTGTCACGACCCGAGTCGCTGATCGGTGCCCTACCCGGGCACCCTGCCTGTATACATCGAGAATAGCAAATGAACATACACAACACATATCAATATTTAGAAAATAAACATCAACAAAGTTAGCCGATAAGGTCACCTTCCGTAAATGTACATAAACCAAAATACAACAAGATAACTCGTTTCTTTTAAAACCCAATTCACAAATATGACTACTGCACTTAAGAATAACAACTTTATGACAGTGCCGCCATACCCCGAATGTACATAAATCTACAACATCGTGGAAAACCGTACTAAAAGATACGCTCCGAGAAATGGAGCTTCGACACTGATCGGTGATCCTAAGAATGAGGATCCACCACCGCTACTCCCAACTCGCGGATTTAACGCAACCCCGAGGAAAGGGGGTCGCGACACACATGTACCAAGTATGTAAAACTGGAAAATACTGCAATTTACATCATAAGTCTAAAATAAAGCTGTAGACATGTTTGATAACCAAATTAGAGTATAATGTGCCTTACTTACAATTAGAGTATCCAAGTATATAATTTTCTGCATAAAAATAGTAGGCTCATTATCTAATTAGGGTCACCCGCGCGTAATATCATTAAGCAATCCTACCCCGGACTATTTCACCGCGATAGTCCTACGGACCCGCAATGGAGCGATGCGCTCCGCATTGGACTATTTCACCCGCACAGGACTATTTCACCCGCTTGGGCCCAATGGGCCCGCAATGAGTACAAATGCCGCACTCGCATCATGGGTAGCAAATCCATGGAATTAGTAGTAACCCGGGGCTTTACCCCGTAAACATAACATAAACTAGCACAACCGGCTATCATATATAACATAAGCGCTACCGGCTTATCATAACATAAGCAAGTTAAGAAATCCCCTAACTTCTTATTAACTTTATTTATATACCCTCTCATTTTAGTTTACTTAAGGCACTAACATGTCATTAAAAATCCGGGACTTTAACCCAAAGTACTCCGTACTTCTATTCTTTTAAAATGACTTTTTTCATATAAAAGTCCCAAGGTACTAATAACCATAGTATCAAGTCATATCTACTTTTCAAGACAAGTCACAATACTTTTTAGAAATACATTTATAGGTTTCTAAATAAAGTGACTTCTTTCTTTTAAAACCTTAAGCAATTGATGCCTTCAAATCAATTTGCCTTACATTATTTCAAGTCATTTATCATACTTACATTACTTAGAGTAAACCTGTCACGACCCGACTTCAAGCTCGCGATCGTGCCCTACACTGGGCACCCTTACTGTAAACATCGAGATAATCAATGAACATACATGAAACTTATAAAATAAAACAACGAATTTAAACAACAAAGTTAGCCGATAAGGCTACCTCCTCGACACATATACATATACATAAACAACAAATAGCTTATATCCTTTTTTTTTTTTTTATAAACCGACCCACAAAGACGTGACTACGCACTTAAGAATTATAACCGTATGGACAGTGGCCCCGCCATACCCCGAATGTACATAAATCTACAACATCGTGGAAATCGCACTAAAAGATAAGCTCCGAGTGAATGGAGCTTCTTCCCAAAATCAACAGAGATCCTAAGAGCAAGGATCACCAACCTGTACCTAACACTGCGGCATTTAACGCAGCTTCTAAGTGGGTCGCATAACATGTACCGAGTATGGAATGTAAATAAGGTGCAACAACCAAATCATAAATCAGATAAAAGAATGCCATTTTAACTCCCAAATCAATCGTATATTAACCGTTCATTTCCTTCTTTCAATAAGAATTAACATCATATTCTTACATACATACTGAAGAATTTAATCAAGTTTTTCCACATAACTTATATATCTTACATAACATAATCCAGCCCTTTATGGAGGGACTTCTTATTTGGAAGATAACTTTGATTATTCATACGTGATAACGAATCCGCCCATTTATGGACACGTGAATCACGAATCATGTGACTTAATCCGCCCGCCGCGAGCTCGCAGCATCGTGGAATCATGTAGCATAATCCGCCCACCGTGGAGCCTTGTACCGTGGAATCATGTAGCATAATCCGCCCGCTGGAGCCCTGTAAGATGACGCAACCCGCCATGTAGCTGGGTAATATGGCGTAATCCGGCATGTGGTAGGCTCGGTGTATCTCATAACATAATCCGACCTATTTGTAGGCTCGGTGTATTTCATAACGAATCCGCCTATTTGTAGGCTCGGTGTGATTTTTCCTTACATAACATTTTTAAACCATCTTTTCACTTCTTCTTAAGTCGTCATAACAACTTCCCATAAAGCTATTATAACAACCATTCATTTTAGAGAACTTAAGACACTTTTATTCTTACAACATTAGGAAAACTAGACCCAAAAAAATAATACGTACATACATACTTAAAAAGAATCATAAAACTCCTTTCTTTTTAAAGCTCAAGTCACACACTCTTTTGGAAACCATCTTCTTAACTTTTGAAATAAATTAAGAAGTCATACTTTTTAAAGTTTAGTCATTTCCACTCATAAAATCAAGGCTTATAGTATTAACACCTCGTAGCATACTGTTATACCCCGTATTTCCAGAGTATGTACGTGAGGGCGTACGTACAAAAGTTTAAGCCTTAAGTAGGCAAAGTGGCGAAATTTGTACACAACTAGCGAAAGAGTCATTTTCCGACGAAACGCTTTTCCTGATTTCATAAGGAAAAATACGGCTATGTCATTTATAATTTTATGGATTTTTCCGAGAGATGAAATATTTTGGACTAACGAGAGGGTGACACTTGTCACCCAAGTGGACTCGCAATCCAAGGGATTTCTTGGCACGCTTTTTTAGCTTCTTTTGTCAAGGAGTTGGTACGATATTTTGTGTAGTTGATGCAGCAAGTGGGACCCACAAACACATGTCCAAATCTTGACCTCCACTTGCCCCACTTGGCTTGATCTTGGCCATTGAATGTCCTATAAATACCCCCTAAGTCAAGGATTTCTTCATCCAAAATCATTTCTCCAAGTCTTGAAATCCTCCCCTCCTCCTGTAAGTGTTCGTCCTGCTTCTCCCCTTTGAGAAGGCTTCCAAACCCCCTTTGAGAAGGCTTCGCCAAACCCCCCTGCCTAGTTGTTTTCAGATAATAACCCCCTTGGTAGAAAAATACTCTCCAAGTATTGTTACTATTCCCAACTACTTTAGCCCAAATACCTTGTAGTACTTTCCAAAGTTACCTCTATACGTAGAGCCCGGAAATACTACTATATTTCCATTAGTCACTAAACGAAACCCTAAGGAAAATCTTCATAGCCGGTTGAAGTATTAAGAAGTTGCGTAGAACTTCAAGCGGCTGTTTGAGCGGGTTGGAGTGCACTGAGTAGAGCTTAACCTTTCTCAGATCGACATTGTAACGACCCGCCCGGCCCGCATCGTGCCTTATCCCGCACCCTAGTGATACAATCATCGAGAAAACCAAATGGAAAATAAAACTTTAACAAGAAACAAGATATATGAACATAAAACAGCCAACCCAACTGCTACCTTCCAATAACATAAATAAGTACAACTCTTTCAAAACGAATAGCTTTAATCCTTTTCACAACCCCGCCACAACAAGATTATGCACTCTAAGATTTACAATAACTATGACGGATTGTATTCGCCATACTCCCGAATGTACAAGAAACTACAACTCGTGGAACACATACTAAAAGATAAGCCTCCGAGAAACGGAGCTTCCTAAAACGGAATCGAGATCCTAAGAGCGAGGATCCACGACCGATGACTTACCTCGCGGCATTTAACGCACTCAAGGAGGTCAAGATAACAGTACCAAGTATGTGAATCACAACATCAGAAATGAAATCATAATAGCCTAAAAAGGTGAGACATGTATGATAACCAAAATACAAGACGCAACATAAAAGTTAGCCAAGTCGTGACTCACGCCTCAAAGTCACCACTCAAATATAACTACGGGTCTCACGCCACAACATCCATCATGTTCGTGATCATGGCGCATGCCCCGAATACCAGACGGGTGTAGGCATGTCCACGATGCAACACACACAAGCGCCGCACGCCACATGCCCCGACACATCGTGACGGCAGACATGCCCATGTAACCTCAATAATCGGGTGGTCAACCCCGCCGCACGGCCACATGCCCGAACACTGCGACGGTGTAGATCGCCCATGTTGCAAGAATAACTATATATCGGTAATCAACTCTGCACGCCGCGATGCCCCGAATACCGTGACGGTGTAGACATGTCCATGTGACATCAACAACAAGACAGTAATCAAAATGGAAACATACCCGTGGAATTCTCCATCACTGCCAGCACGTCCAAGTAAGTTCTCAACAAGTCAACCGCCTATCGGCAGACGCAGAATACGTAAATACCACACTTGCACAACAAAGGCTATCATCACAAGATAGGCAAGTTTCACAACAACAAGCATAGGCAAGTTTCACAACAACAAGCATAGGCAAGTTTCACAACAATTCAAGGTACTTTCATTTTATGCCAAAGTCCGGGTTTTTAACCCCAAAGTACTACATACGTTAAGTTCTTTTTAAAAGAGATCCATTACTTTTATAAAAGTCACCCGATACCCGTAGTATTAGAATGACCAACCCACATTCCCTTTTTTAAAATCAAGTAACAACATTCTTTTCCTAAGTTCCAGTTTGCCTAGTTTCAATTACTCAAGCTTCTCATTTTCAAATGCTCAAGTCACTTATTTTAGAAAGGTTTCATAACTCATAGTCTTAATCTCTTTTAAAACAATCGAGTAACATATGTCAGATATGTGAGTAGTTTATTCTTGTTTATAACGATCTTATTACAAAGAACCATGATCTAGAAAATGTAATATCATTTTGTCTCATCTTAGCTTCTATGCAGATGGAGGTTTCTACCGGTTTTAATACAACACATCATTATTCAATACATTTTCCTTTATTAACGCCGCAACGGTCCTGTCGATACACATTCGATTCCCCAAATCAAGAAACATTATCCCTTTAAAACCAAGTACTCATTACTCACGAATGAGGTTTCACACAAACATCCACATTAAAACAAATAAGTTAAGTCTCTTATCTTATAAGATCAAGTCTCTTAACTTTTAACATCAAGAAACCATTTTCACTACATAAGGTCGTTATAACTAACTTCCCATAAAGCTATTATAACACCCTATGTTTTAAACCAACCAAATCACTTAGCACATGTACGCCTACCGCATCACATAGTTCACAACAATCATGCTAGAAAAGATAGGAAGAGGTTCACATACCGCGACGATTTATCGACAATAAGCAAAATGCTCCAAGTACTACAACTCACAAATTTCTTTCCACTCCTCGGTAATACGCTACTCTTAGTACTTTCACCTATAAAGGTCACAAACGTCTATTAACTCCAAAACACAAGTTTCTATCTTCTACGTAAAATTCAAAGACTCTCCCGCAACAACAGAAATCTCCTCCTCTATCGAGGCCGCTACCAAGCCAACCGTGTGGGTTTACACGCCTAACCGACGTACAATTCTACTCAAAGAATACTACACAAGTCTAATGCACACAGTCCCTATGTA